>JAUJYS010002500.1:0-14671 GCA_033995665.1 Melogona broelemanni
TCTAACAGTCTCGAATACAGGGCCTGTTAAATATGGATAACCCCATCTTTGTCCTTAACTGGTCTTTGACCCCCGCCATTGGCCCCATAAAAGGGGCTGCTGGCGGGTATATATTGTAATTGTAATTGTAAATTGGCTGCGTACGCAGACATTAAAAAAATATCATTCCCCTAATGCTTTTCGTATTAATTTTTTGTTGCGACCCAAATATACGAAGATAATTAAAATTGTCGATTGATAATTGAAGAGATATAGATTTTTTTAAAGCTATAGTCTAACCCAGTGTTTTCCAAACTTTTTGGCTCGCGGAGCCCTTTCTAGAACCAAATTCACTGGCGGAGCCCTTAAGAGTCAACTGCACTGTTGGCCTTCACTGTTGATCCAATAGATAAAAAAAGGAAATGGTAGCAGAAATAAATATTATCTTCAGTGCTTCCTTAATTAGGAAAATGGATAAATGGACATCGGTGGCTACAATTACAACCTTACGTTACCACCTAGTTAAAAAGCTCAGCGACCCTTTCATTGCGATGATTTACAAGTGAACATTTCAAATGACCTCAACAGAATTGGGCTTGGATGACTTTTTGCCCAGGGCGCCAATATGGAGAAAGTAGTTCCCTCGGCGGTTGACCATCAGGCAAAGGTGTTAGGAAATCCCCAAGCAAGCACTCTGTTTACGCGATAGCATCGCCGGCTGGCCTGCTGAGAAAGTTGGGAAGTTATTCACGGATTCTTAATTTATATGCATCCTCAATGAGGACGTTTAAAAAAAAAAATGCTTTACTAAATTGGATAATGCCTTTCACTCTCGTTTGGGGCATTAGTTATGCAAGTGCAAGTTAACCGGGCCAGTGGCCCGCTTTACGGATAACGATCGGGTCACTCAGTCTCTACTGGAGTTGAATCTTCCCCGGGTCGTTTCTTGGGTCATCCGTGAAAGCTGATTGCTATTCCAGTGGCACGGATCCGAATGCTGATTGCGATTGGTCGCGAAAATCGTTAATATGATTGGGTTTTCTCAGACACCATTTTACGAATTAGAATTTCTGACTACAAATGAATAAATTCTTAACATAGCTGAGGTCAATGAAAGAGATTAAACTCACTAACCCCAGGTTGGGTAAAGGTGAACGACAGTAACACCCTCTACTCCTCTAGTGATAAAGCGATGTAAGAATAGCTCATGTTATGACCAATAAGGACCAAAAATGGCGCTAATTCGTCATACTTTATCTATTTTATTTACCCCGTATCTTTTTTCTAGCAACTTCCGGACCATTCCTGTCTGATTCCAGGCTGAGTCAAACGGAATTTTGAAGGTTAAACCCTTTTACACGGAAACGCCGGTAGTCCCCCAAATACTTATTTCAGTTCAGGGAGACCTTTCGGTTCGTTGCTCTAAAGACTTTATTTCCCTGCTTGTGTGAGTTGTGTCATGGTACATGCCGTTCACAGAAATGTCGAAAATCGCATTTTTTTTGTTAACGCCTGGACTGGAAGCAGCGGTTAATGGCCTTTGACATTTTCAAACTCAGTGATACAACTGATTCGAAACGATAGGCGGACTGGCACGAGCATAGTTCGTCACTTTCGCTAGTATAAATGTAATTCATTATGACAAGGCGAGCCAAGGATTTTCCCCCCCAGATACCACCGTGAAACGCGGGTCTCGGCCTCAAATCCGCGTGCATAAATTATAACAGGACACGTAAAACCTGTAAAGGGTTTGACAATGAACCGGAATTTGTAGATTTTTCCTCCTTGTCCGACCTGAACTGGAGCAACGTCTTTGATACTTGTGTATACATTTATACTCCCCAGACTACGTGCTTGCGACTTTGTGTTTTGCAAATTGAAAAGCAAGATTCTAAAAGTAGAGCATAGTTCAGCCTAAAGAACTGAAGGCTCCAAAATTAGCTATCCACATGATAACCGACAAGACTTAGGATGACGCTTCATAGTAAAGCGACTGAATAGTCCACAAATCGATGTCATACCATTTTCAATTATAAAATTCCAATTGTAATCATGACATGTGGTACCCAATGAATTTGATATTGCTGTCAAAAATTAAGAAAAGTTCTGCTAATGAAATATACGAGCACGTATATATTTTGTAAAACTTGCTGATTTTGTTTCAAATATAGGACGTATTTGATATTGTCATTTATTATTTACAATGTCATTTATTACTGAGCAATTCTAATTTTAATGCTTTCGAGATTTTGCATCTTCTGCATCTCCTTGGTATAAAAATTTATACCAAAATTCACGGAAAGACAACGGCATTAGCCGTAGGTCCCAAGAGGTTAAACGCATGCTTTTAAACGCAATGGAAAAAAAGTTAACAAAATTTAATGACACGTAAAAGTGGAACCTTTGCTGGGTTTTTCCAATCTAAAATGAGCAGCTAAACTACTAACAAATGTACATTAGCGACAAGTGAGTTGCGCGTCTACGATCCTAGCGGGGGGCCAGTGAAATTGACCGACATCATTCTGCCGGAGAACAACGAATCCCTGTGTCATGTAAGTATTACCGCTGGTATAGTGAACGTTTCACTACCAGAATAAAGTGAGCGAACCGACCCAAGTATTACCGCTGAGTTCGTACGCGTATTTAAAATTTACAAGTTTAAGTGGGAATTACTCTGAGGTTAATTTGGTCAATTTCCCTACATTATTTTTGTTCACATATCTTTTGAAATTTTCGTTACAAAAGGTTAAATAATTTTTAAATTTCCTACATGTATAAAGAAATATTCGTTTACATTTCATTGAATTGCCACTAGATGGAGTTGGCGTCGTGGCGTTGACATCGCCAGGAAGAGATCAGTACCAACAGCATCCCGAACTTCATCTACGCGGCATAACAAAATAACACCTTTTTGAAAGCTTTTGACCTTGTAGAGCCCAGATCGAACCGACAAATCGCAGACTATATTTAATAGCTAATTAGCTTTTATTGCCTTCGTTCAAAGATACCTGCCGGGATATTGGCTATTAATTAAGACATCGAGATATCGACATTTTGTTTCTGCCGAAGAATCAGAAGTTAATTTCGAGGGATTTACTTCTGATTACTATTCTTTATTTCTATTATTTCTATTACTTCTGATACAGGGTACAAAAACATCTCGAGCAAGCCCTTACAATTGCGTAGAACGTTATTTTGAAAATCTTGTTTGTAAATTTTATTAATTGGAAATATTTGAGCTTCGATTGTAATTGCCTATCTGCGTACCAGACTATTCAAATACATGTATATTGCGCTTGCATTGCGAACTACAATAATTTTGCGTATAAAATATTTCCCATTTTTCGGAGTATTCAATTGAGAATTTAATTAACGAATATTTAATTGAGACAATTTCTAAGATTAGCATTACATTAACAAGACTGATAGTACTGCAAGTTTCGTTCCATTTCTACCATCCATTTTTGGCAGCTGGTATAGCCAGGCTGCCTTTCCCCCTAAGCTCTGGAGGGGAGAGCTTAGGGGGAAGTATTCTTATAAAATTTTAGGCGTTATAAAATATTCACTCTCTGGACGTAATTAAATGTTGGAAGTTAAAATAGACATGACAAATGTTTTAGCCAGGAATGCAAGTTGAAAGTGAAAATTTGGCGAAGAAATATTCAAATGTATATTGCAACCACAGTTAAGCACTCAGCCATTCGGTTGATGTCCAAAATAACCGCACTCGTATATTCTGTTTCCAATTTAAAACTATTTTCTCCACAACCCAGACAAATAAAAAGCGAGGCTAATGATCCTAACTCGGGAATTTCACAACTTCCATGGAATTTTACTGGGACAACATTTCTTCCGGCAAGGAGAATATTTAATATTTGCATCATCATTATTTCGTACATTTTTTCACGAATTCTCATGAGCTAAACAAAGACACAGCAAATGTAGGCATCAAAAACAAGTTTGCCTACTATATATGACTGCTATGATAAACGACGTATTACTCGAATACGCGCAACAATCTCAACCCCTTCCTCCCATCTTTTCATTCCCTAGAATATCTAAATTGTTTTTTGATATTATTATACTGAAAAAGACAACCATAATTCTTACAGACAGTAATACTTTTCGCAGATTCTGAGGAATAATTATAAATGTAAATGTACATTAAATATTCAATCAACAGAAAAAAATTCGAAAAGATTGTACTCGCACTGTGCTGCGCTTTCCACACAAATTCAGCTGTTAGTCGTCGATTCTTAAATATCAGGCTATCAAACTTCGTGGCCCACCCTTTCTACTATACAGCGAGTGACAGCAGCGCCAACTTGTGTTGCAAAGAGTGGTCTTATTAGGCTTGCAAGTTGCAGTAAGCTGATTATACATATTCCCAATTAAATAAGATCCATTTCGTCGACAACGGCAGTCAATAGCAATCAATGTACCGTACTTGCCTAATCAGATGTTCATTCATACCAGTGTGTTAATCTATTTTCATTGGCGGTGGCCATTTTTAATTGTTAACGTAAAACTATGCCTTCGTTTTCAAATCAAATATTTAATGAAGTATATACAGGGCTGTATTTGGAGGTACACTTTAGAAATTAAGTGTCACGCCGACCACGGCCGCCTGAAACTTGTCACACTCAGTTGCTACCCCGATACTATTCTTTTGAAAATAGAAAGCTTGTGCTGACTGACGGGATTGGAAGCATGCGGCACAGCTTAGCTATGCCCGGTCAACTTTTTTTTTACTTCCCATTTTACCCATCACATTTATTATTGTTATTTTTTTTCTATTTCCAATCGTAATAGATCTACCAAGTTTAATTACATTTTTGTGTGCGCGATGCCACATTTTAAAGCAGAGCATGCCTAAAAAACTCTCAAAAAGCTGTATTCCTCGATCTATTCACAAGCAGCCAAAACTACGTGCACAAATCTCCTGTGGGTAAAGATTCATGATTATATTCAAAACCTAGACATCCCTCCACTACATGCTAAATACAAATGTAAATTGCAATCAGACACAAGTAACACGGGTAGGTTATGCATGTCGCCCAACTGTGGCTGGAGCGCGAGCTCAACCCTCTCGTTTCTGGTTCTTTTTTTTTTCACGACGAGTTCTTTCTGTTTAGTATGTAGGAGGCGGTGTATCCTCCTGTTACCATTGAATCGACTTTGCTTTACTTTTCGGTAGGCGCCTGATGGCATGACGCAAAAGCGCACGTGATGCGCACTGCGGTCGTTCGGAACTACTGTTCTTTTGAATATTCAATTCGTAGCTGTTTTATTTTGTCCATATTAGGTTAAGTTACCATCAGTCCTTCACGAAACGTTTTGATGTGAACATAGCACACTAGGCGTCGCCACGTGTAGTCCGGTCTGTGCGGCTATTGAGTTGGTCATTTAATTAAGTAAATAAGATATACTTTTCTTCAAAAACTTTATTTTCACATATACGAACAATTGCATGCTGAAACATGTTTATACCTAATTTTTGATGTTAAATGCTTTTTCATTCCAAATGTTAATTTTTTCATCGCTCGTTTTTCTCGATTTTGACACTACCGAACCAAAAAATTTGAAATAAATATTTCTTCCCCCTTGTATAAAAATTCGTGTTGGAACACGTTTATGCGAAATGTTTAAGATAAATAATTAAACAGTAAAATTTTGGCGGAGGGTCTCCGGGGAAGCAAGCTTTTACAGAGCCATTGCACCGCACGCCAAAAGAGTAGGCTTAATTTCTAAGAGTTTACCGTCGTCAATGTATCATGATTGATCACTTTGTTCAAGAACCTGGTGGCGGCGGCGCCAAATTTATTCTCCCCAACAGCATTTGTATGTACAGTATACCTTCCACGCGCGCGCCTATGGTGCCACATTATGAGTTAATTTACGTGGGTATCTAGTTGCAGCACAGCCACAGGCGACTCTTGACTTCGGATTCCTTTGGTGGTTGGTATTAGCATTCACAAAACATTTGCTGAAAGGGTTTTTCTGTAAAATATTTCTTTATCCTTTTGAGATAACCGATAAGTTGGCTAGCATATTCTCCATTCGTTTGTAGACGTTATTTGCGGAAAGAAGCAGGAAATACATTTTCAAACTGTGGCTTTCTTTCACTAATGTCAACTTTTACCCCGACCTGCCTGGACTTGAACTCAGAGCCAACGACGGAATTTTTCCGTTTAGTGAACATTTTATTTAAATACTACCGTTTGATACAGTATCTACTGTTAAATACTTGTGTACGGCCCGAGCTACTAATTTTTGTTCGAATAACAATGCTGCTGAACCGTAATTTTAACAATACTTACTGTATTAACATAAACTTTGGTATTATTATTAATAAATTCAGGGAAGAAATTCAGGCAATACATTTTTAAAAATTATCTATGATTTAATTGAATTTTCTTTTTATATGAAGATAAGTATTAAATTGCCATGGACCCTATTTGTCCAAAATAAGACATTTTTTTTCGTTGTAACCGGTTGTGCAAGTAGCATAACGTATTACAACTTTTTATTCTTCGAGTATTTTTTCATTCGACTGATTGATCTACTTGTTTTAATTAATTGATGTCATGATGTTGTGATTTTTCATCGTTGATCAACATTTTGAATACCTTTCAGCTTTTTCCTTACTTGGTCAGATGTATCAGACAATAGAAAGTTCTCTCATATTAAGCTCGGCGACAATTAAATATTGCCTCGCACTTTACGGTTTAGCCTTCGCCTGGTGGGTCAGAAAACTTGTGATTCCCAGAACAACGAATACTAAATAGGGCCCTAAAAGCCTCACTCGTAAATCGTGGCGGTGGGCTACGATGCTGAATGCGCCCCGCTGCGGCTGCCGTCACATCGACACTGACCAACCTGTGAAAGTATGGATGCTTACGTGCCATTATAATTCAAAACTTTCTTTAAAAGTTAGAAGCTCATCTGGTTTTCTTAAAATTGGTGCTGCGATTTCAGAGCAGCAAAACGTATTACATATTTTGCAGCTGAAAAAAATGTTAGGCATTTTGTGTGGATTATGCTCCATTAGTATGCCCGGCAGGGTTGCGTTTAATTTGTGCCTGGCCGGTGCAAATCTACAACGCAACACAAAACACAATTCTGATTTATGACAAGGTATATCAGAACTTTCCCTTTTGATTTATTTTTGCGTGCGTGGAAGTGAGTGTGCAAGAGTGGCTAGCGCCCTCGAGCGACCACATGCCGCGACTCGGGGCCCTAAATTTACAATTTGTTGGCATTCGTCTTATGCACGTAGATATGGAGAATGAGAGAGGCACGCGACATTAGTCAAAGTTTTTACTATTCGACTCGCAAGTTCTTCTCGTTGGCTTTGATGCTGATAGCGAAAAGGGATCTGATGGCAATGGACGGAGGATAGGCATTGGCCCCCATTTATCATAGCCAGTTCCTGATCTAAACCTAAACGGGGTTATTGGGCTAGTTGGGAATGCTCCGAAATCTTTGGCTCTTGGATGATTCCAATGTTCCACGAAAACATTTACGCAAAACCTGAACAACAGGATGGAATATGTGTTTGAAATTTGCTACGATTGAGAAACTTGCTACTATTTAAATACCTGAACCGTTAGACCATTATAATTAATTTAAATTGAAACTGAGAATAACGAAATGAAATTGGCATTATAAAAGATAAAGTTGCAAAAAAGCTTAATGCGAAAAAGTCCTATCGATCGATAGTTTGTGTTCCTATTTATTCTACAGTAACTGATGGACATATAAAGTGTCTACGAGTGATTTCCAGAAAATAAGCTACGTTACGCTTTTAAAAAAAACAAAAGGAATGACTTATTTTCGGCCATCCCTCGTACCAGATTACTCGTATTTTATGTGAACACAACCAAGCGCCTCCTTAGCTCAGTGGTAGAGCACTGCTCTCGTAAAGCAGGGGTAATGAGTTCAATTCTCATAGGGGGCAGTTGTATTAATTTTTTAAGTTTTCATAGTTTTTAAATTAACAAAGAATTAATTTTCCCTCGGTTGGATTTAACGAAGTGCCTCCTTAGCTTGGTGGCAGAGCACTGGTCTAGTAAACAGGGGTCATGAGTTCAATTATCATAAGAAGCAGTAAATGATTTACTTTACTTTTTTTTCTAACTCAATATTTAACGCCTATTATACTCATTTTACACTATATTGAACAAGCTTTTATTTGTTTTGTTATTTATTTTGTTAACATTTATAACTAAAACAATTCGAAGTGCGTATTCAAAAACTGAATTGTTATTCTGGCAGGTACCGATTACTTCATACACAATATAGCTTGACTTAAAATACCATTTCTGGTTGAACCTGTCTAAATCTCTTCCTCTTACTACGTGAAGCATTTGCATGGATTTAAGCCTCTCCTACCACTCGAAGACGGCTTAAGTTGGCACGAGTGGTCGCTTGAGTCTCAGCCATATACTTAGTATAGAAAAAAAGCCCGCGTTTTCGAGTATCCAAAATGGCTGCCCGGTCGTTAACCTCGAGCCAGAAGAAAGTCAAAATAACCAAACATATTTTCCTGTTTTATTCCATTCTTCTTCCATTGATTAGACCGCTGGTGCGCCCCACGTTGCATTGTGGGTAAACCTGGTTCCCGCCGCTCGGCTCTTTTCAATGACAATGTTGTTTTAAGTCTAAGTGTAAACAAACAAAAGGTGAGTTTCGAAAATGCGTGCAGCCGAACCTGAAGGATCCTTTTGAATGGGTTATAAGTTGCTCGAACAACCGCCTACAAATGTTCTTATCACGGTATTCGGCAAACGCAGGTACGAGCATAAAACTACAAGGGAAAGGGATAAATTGATTTCGAGTGTGTTTGACTGTTGCACGAAAAATGAGTTAAGCAACCTTGAAGGTTTGGGCATCACTGAATCTATTGTCGGTGTCCTCTGTTTTGTTTTGTAACATACCGAACGGCCAAACAAGAACCTTTGAGGACCACTGTAAACAAGCGATTCAAGCGGATTGTTCTCGTAACTAATTATATTTGGCAACCCACTACCTTTTGCCATAGGTTACCCCCGTAACAGTGCAAATTGCATTCAAATCAAAAGGGATGTGTAACATTTTCTAACCTCTCAATTAAATATCATAAACCTCTATAATGAATTGGGATCGAAATTATCGTGAATTAATCGTAAATTAAGTGTTCCAATTACTGTCCAAATCCAATTTCGTTTTTTCAATTACAATTAAATTGACTTAATACCGATTGTATAAATAAACGAAATACCCGTTAAATAAAATTGATTGAATACAAGTTTAAAAATTAAATTAATTATCAGTTAAATTAAAGTCCGATGGTTAAGCATATTTAATTTTAAAACAGTGGAAAGAGAAACAACAGTTCTGCTATTAATTAAGTCAGTTTCAGTTAACTGAATTATTGAAAATGACCAACTGTTGAATTTCATTTAACTAATTTTTCATTCATTTTGTTGCAATTCATTTAATTCGATCTGCATCTGTCTCGGCGTGCCTTCGTTTCGTGTCGGCACCATCAACTTTTCTTATATGGAGGCCTTCGTTAGAACTGTGAGATCCTTGTGTGAGCTGTGGTATATTAAACAGATCAGCAAACTACAAGTATATGGGACAATTTTCGCTACAAGTCATCGCGTTGAAGTTGCCTAGTCTGGGTGTCTGTCACGTTTGTGCTCGTCGAACACTGGATATTTCGCGATAGGCTCAAGGCATTCGCTCCACTGGAGTACGAAGAAGAGTTGCTGCGTACCACTCCACCGAGTCAAAGGTCAGCCTTCTCTCGTCAATCATCGGATATTCTAGAGATGACTTGAGGTGCAATCACACACGATCAAACACCGGAACAAATCAAGATCCATTTGCGCAAATGTATACTGTTTGGATGAATAGGACTCGGCGACTGCTTTAGACGCTAGTTTCGCTTTGAAATCTGTTGGAGTTTGGCGGCCATATTGGATCCTGGCCCATACATAGCACGGTGAGAGACACTACCTGTACAGTTGAGAAGAATCAGAAGAATTGCTCAATTTGCATTTTGTGTTAGAACCATATGTTAATTTTAGAATATCCTGGTTTCGGCGTTTTTGTCAATATTAAGTGCACTCTATTTGAATAAGCTTTCCAAAACTGCTCTATTTTGCAGCAATATCATTTAATTTTTTATGATTCTAAGTCAGATATTGTCATTAATATGCACTGAACCAAATCATAAAAAGTCCACGTTTTGAAATATTTATCTTGATGCTGTGCAGATACCTGATACATCTGTATGCCCCTGGTATATTAGTAATTCCAGTCAAATACAACAATTTAAAGTTTAAAAAGGCGTCTAGGGCATCGATGTCTTGCGCAGAAAATGAAAAACATTAATGACTATAGGCATGGGAGTAAACAATCTAATTGAAAAAACCGTCTAGGGCGTCGATGAGATAAACTGTGTACACCAATGGAATAGCGTATCCAAGATGGCCGACAAACCCCGAAGCTCGACATCAGCACTCCTATCGATTGTTGCCTTTATCTCACGGACGATGGCCCACCATAGTGTCAAGTCAGTGCACCCAACGCCCCCCACTCGGACGATCTTATCAGTGTGGGTGGGGATGGGTGGCATGAGACTATTATATCCCGTGAATACCTGCCGGGCTGAAGATGGGCTCGTATACAGGTATGGTGGTCATGTGGTCACGGGTGGCCGTGTGGGCATGTAGACGTAGGGAGAAGATGCTCACCAACAGAACTCGTTGAGTCGTTGGGTTTCCTGAACTGAATGCCTCTTCCTTAGACCACATCATTCTTTAAAAATTAACATCACAGAGGAGAATTTGGAAGTTTTTGATAGCTTGTGCTCAAGCATTTAAACGAGGGGAACCAAATCACCAGCACCCACGGCCCACGGATCGAATAAACGAGAACCCGCGCCTGGAATCTACAGTCGCACCACAGTCGGTTGCAAAACCTACTGGTCTACGACGAATCGTATTTATTGTTATTTTCTTTATTCCATTTTTTTTATTTCTGATCAGTGTTGTGAATAGAACTACAGGAAATTATGTACCCTTCGTGTTTTTGTGGCAATATGTGAGTTTTATGTACTTATATGCTACATTTCGGTAATGTTAAACCTCTTTTAATCACTAACCCAGTTGCAGAGCGCTTAAAAAATATTCGGATATTCCATTGGCTGAAATTAATTGAATGATGACTCGGAATGACAAATTCTATGTTTTGACAATGGTTGGTGACCCGATCTCAGGAGGATATTTATTTCGCCCGACCAAACGTAAGTAGGATCGGCAGGCTGCCGCGGCCACTCCCGTTCAAGTCGTCGGGCATCCAGGCGTGTGCGACTTCCAAATCGTCACGTTCGTGGCCAAATATAGTCAACAGCTCTCGGTTCTGCACCAAAAGAGAATCTCATTTCTTTGCAGGTGAACGGAAAACCAGATTGGAATTGCTCGTGACGTGCAAAAAAAATTTTCAACAGAGTCAACGGACGACTCGTCGAATCAGTCACGAATCTGACGTCATGGCATCAATATTGACCAATTAATTGTGTTCTAAGTTGTCAACTATAAAGATAATTGGCTTTAAATCGTCGACTAAATAACGAAGGTGGATATTAGGCATTGCTGCACGCCATATTTTGGGAGAATCAATAAACAGACCAGATTTGATGTAACATTGCCTTAACCAAGCTGACCGGGTATGAAAAACAAATCAATCCGATTTTAAAAGCTCGTAGTGTTTCCAAGTAATTATAAATGTAAAGGGTCGACAAATCAAGATGGCCGCCACTAGTAAAATTTAGTGATGATAAACTAAAAAAATATTTTATTAATAGTAATACTTTATTTAAACATCAACAAGTGTCTCCTTTAGAGATACTGAAAGCTATTGAAATTCCGATAAATATCTAAGCTGTACCTATTATCTGAATCGATCCACAAATACTGTAACAGCATCGATATCAACTAAGCGCCCGAAATTATACACGCTTCCAAGGCTTCTAAGTTGACTATAAAGCTGTGACTATAAAGGTGATAGCTGACAGCTAACGAAGGAAATTATAACATGTTCCAAAGTCGTTTGAAAAGTAACGGAACTTTTGCTGAATTCTTGCATTAGCATCGAAATTGCTTCGACTCAGACAGTATTTTCAATTCATTTTCCTGATGTATCAGGCGTATCAGTATCAGGCGGAAAGCTACTGTATAAAAATGTCTTTCAGGAAGGCGGACGGCGAGAACCATTTTTTTTTTTTTTTTGGTTTTGAGTGTCATCGACAATTGATTGTTTTTCTTTTGTCTCCGAAACAAGAACTCGCTGGACATATTCGTCAACTTAAAGAAACCAAGAGACGACTGAGACGTTACAAATAATGATGGAAGTTATTCCGAATGGACACAGTAATTTTATTTGTAAAATTCCCACCACGTTCGACAAATTCCATCTCGGTGACGTTGTCATTCCGGTCACGTGCTCGCCGACGACAGGACAACACACGTTTTTCCCCCCCGAAATTGATAACGCGACCCTGGACAAGAGACAATCTCGCCGAGTGTTCCCACCATATTTTTTTGTTTCGTTTTCACGCTGCTTGACTTTCAGCGTTAGGGAGAGACTAAGGAAAAACCCTACAATCAACGCAAAAAAATTGGCGATTGTTATCATGACTTATTGGATCTATTGGCACATCCCATTGGTATTTATGACCACAGAATTGGAAACTGGAGTTTTTATGACGATTTTCTTTCTTGTTCTGTTTATTAAGGAAGCTTGCCATCGTATTCGTCTGAAAACCCTGACGACAAAGAACGACCTTATAATTAGGCTTAGCCTATGCATTAGACCTAAGTAGGGTTCTTTAACGTACTTCTGACCAAGGTAGGAGTCTTTACCGAATACCTTATACCGTATAGACACGGTTCCCACGGCTTTATTTTCAGAAGTTGGGCAGGAACGGAACGGGAAAGTTCCGTTCCTAGGAACTGGTTCTTTTTCTTTTTGAGAAACTTTGGTTACTATTCCTAGGAAGAAAAGTTAGGAACAGTTAGTTCCTTTTTTTGAGGAACTGCAACGGATGTTCTTTTTCGGTGCACAAGGTTTTTTTCTCAAACTTTTCAATTTTCTAGAGTACAATTTTCCAAAGTGTGTCAACAGCGGAACAATTTTACTGCATCAATGTTAAAGATTTTGTTCTCAGTCCGCAAATGTGCCCATTTGTCGTCATTATTAACGGAATCACAATTTCATTGCGAACATTAGACTACTCGGCATTTTTTTTTACAAATATTTTTAATCGAAGGAACAGAAAAGTTCTAAGTTTCTTTTGAGAAGGAACTAAGAACGATCCGAAGAACGATCAGGTTCCTTTTAATTTTTGAAGGAATTGGAAAGGAAACGAAGTCCTTTTTTCACGGGAGGAACAAGAATTGGAACGGGATCAAAAGAATCGAACTCAACACTGTGATTTCCATTTCGATGAAAGCCGTATTCACGAATGTCTCGCCCCCGAAAAATTCCGGAGGTCTCTATCGGGAATTGTACTTGCATCACGGTCATAGTAGCCGAACACCCTACAAAACACCTATATAATGATTTTCAGTGTAATGATTCGTAAATGTGTTTTTATCATGATTTCCTGCTGCAAGATGTTCACCTGTTCTCCATTCAATTTAGTAGTTGTACGTAAAGCTTGGATGGCATTTTAACGACGACGACAAATATAGACATACTAACGTTTTTGCGGGTTTCATTTGTCACATGTTTTGTGGTCAGATTAATCATTCACGTTACAAATATTTGCAAAATGGTATAATGAATTCTGTATTTCAGGAAGCTTTTTGACAATTTATTTATCCATTTATACGCGTTCGCCAGAGTCAAGTACGCGAGACCATATCGCAGTGAATATACGAATGAGATGAAATTTCTAGAAAGTATGAATATATAGTTTTTTGCGGCTCGGAATATTTTATGCCGTCAGCATTCAATCATGGCAGCTGCATTGCTAAGCATTATGACACAAGAATGCCCAGCTTGCTGACTAAATTTTTTCGTGGAGGCAAAAAAAGTTGGAGATTTTAATGTTCTTCACTGAATAGCTCATTGCGCATTCTAAAGCGACCCGAGCGGAAATGAAAAACGAGCGATGCTGGAACTGCTTCCTTTGCCCCCTAGGCGTGAAGCACAGCATCGGTAAATAGATAGCGTGACCGCGGAAGATTTCCGGACCGAAAAATAACGTAAGCAGCGATGTGTGAAACCAAAAAATAAAATGCGGCAATTTATTATTTCGCAAATTAGTAAGAGGTATTCGAAATAATTTTTAAATTTTGAAGGATTACCGTTCCTTGCAAGGTTTGAAAAAGAAATTAATTTTACTTAAATAGTTAGGAATAATTGTAACTTACAAAACTCGAACCGATCGCCGTAATTCAGTGGTAGAACATCTTTCATGTGTGCGGCGACCCCGGGTTCGATTCCCGGCTGGGGCTTTTGTTATTCGTTTCCGAGAGGGATACAGAATCTCTTGTTGTGATATTGACATCAGTGATGATGACCATTGATTGTCATTGATAAAGTAAAAAAAAATATATAGTCCTTGTAGGTATGTCAGGACCAGAGTGAGAAAGGCGTGTTTGGTTCCTGCGAGATCTTTATGACGTCAGAAAGC
>JAUJYS010002501.1:0-14670 GCA_033995665.1 Melogona broelemanni
AGAAAGGGGGAAATGAGTGGTTAATTCATTTTTTTTTCCGGTCATGACTATTGCCGTTCTTTCACGTGCTATCGAGACTATTGTTGTACTTCCGCGTGCTAGTTTCACGCGATGTTGTCGTACTTTCACGTGATATTATCGTAGTTTCACGTGATATTGTCGTACTTTCACGCGATGTTGTCGTACTTCACATGATATTATTGCACTTTCATGTGCTATCTATGTATTCTGGCGAGACGGGAATCGTAATAGACATTATAACTATCAGGACAATGTAATATTAAATTGCCCGGGGTTGCCTATACGCTGCTTAATTAACACTTATCTTTTGAATACGTGAATACGAGTATGTGTGACATGGGTTTTCATTTTTTAAAATATTTTTTCGAGTACTAACTAACGAACTAATACTACGTAAATTTTATGTTATTCCTAGAGTTTAGCCAACTCATCGTCGTTTTATCTGCGGTGCACCCTGAGCTGGCTCAATCGATGTCAAATGTTTGAATAGTATATCGTAGCAGAGCTGACCCGCACAGTTGCCTTGTGTGACTGCCGCTTTACAGGGGTAACGCATTAGTTCTCGCACGGAGTCCCGTCGCCCCTGCCCTCTGGCGGCGTATGACGGCGACAACAACGCCGGAGCGATTAGCCCCAACTGTCATCATAGGGCTGTAGCTCGAACACAACAGCAGCGCTCCCGCGTAATTTAGCCGGGCGAAATTCAATCACCGACTTTGCGCGAGGAGAGGAGCGGATGTGTAGCGAGTCGGAACCTCTCGTGGTCGCGGCGTCGTTTTCTAATTAAAACCGCTATGTGTGTGCGACGTCGCGCGAGACTACTGGAAAGATGCGACGATATATTGGAGAAGAAACGACGCCCCCCCCCGACCACCCTCGTAGCCCAGCGGTTTTTATTAAAATTGGGCTCATGTGCAGAGAGCGAAGGAAAAGGTGGGCGTGGTTTCCGCTGCACGAGATCTTTGGCTTCGCCGGCACGAGATTTTCTCCGTTGCTGCTGCACGTGCGCGTTTTCGGAAACAAAGCTTTTTGCCACCCACAGCTCCAGTGTTGGGTTCGTTCCTTTTGCAAAGGAACCAGTTCCAGTTTCTGCGATGAACAAAAAAATAATCACTTCCCGTTATACTTTCTCAAAAGTTAAAAGGAACTTTTGAGAAAGTGTAACGAACGGAAAGTGATTATTTTAGTGGCTAAAAGGAACCTGGGCGTTCGTAAGTTTCTTTTCAAAAGGAACCTGGAAGTTTTCCATTCCTTTTTGTTCCTTAGATTTGGAAAATATTGAAAAATGATTTGCAGGAACTAATGTGCAGTGTATGTAGATTTGCAGACACATACCAAATGCTTTCAGCAGATCAAAATCTTTGCCAATTTCTGTTTAATGCTGCAAAATTGTTCCGCTGACGACACACATTGGAAAATTGTACTTATAATGGCAAAAGGAACCAATTTCACAGAAAAGGAACTCCGTTCCAGTTCCTCAAAAAAGTAACCAGTTCCTAGGTTTCTAGGAACTTTTTCGTTCCGTTCCTACCCACCAACACTGCGCATCTCTCCCACCACTACCCCCGGAATGCGCACGTGCACAAATTACGGTCCACTCTCGGCTCCGGCGTCGTCGTCTGGTTGTGCCGATCGCAGTGGGTCGGGGGAGCGTCGCGCCTTCCGAAGACGCACGCGGCGTAGAGAGAGAGCGAAAGCGGGGAGGAAAAAAGCAAAAAGAATGCATTATTCATGCGCCAACTTTTATTATTTTCCGCGTTACCCACGCATGATGGCCTACAAATAGTCAACAATGGCACGCTGTGTGGGTACATTTCGGGGCGCGCGTTATGCCTACACGTATGAGTGAAAGTGTCGCTGCGAATTTGTATGGGGGAGGGGGAGGGTGAGGAGGGGGAGGCCGGTTGCGCGTGTCTGTATGTGTATGTATATACAGGGTGTACGCTGTCGTTACGCTTGGTTGCGTGACTGTAGAATGCTAGAAATCAGTTTTGACGGTAGCGAGTTGCTCGGCTGTGCCCGTCCAAGGCCAGTGCTGCAAACATTAAAAACAAAACTGTTGCAAAAATTCGCTTAACGTAATTCAAGTTGTCTTAAAGAAAAAGAAATAGGATTTGATCTGTTTATTTTTGGATGATTTGTTTTTTGAGGATAAATTACAAAATGCAAAATGCAATACAATGCAAAGTATACAATAGTACAGTGTTTCCCTAATTTTTTGGCTCGCTGACCCTTTTTTAAAACCAATTTCAATGGCGGAGCCCCTAAGAAGCTAAACATTTTATTGGCGGAGCCCCTTGGCTTGTAGTCAATGGCGTTTGGATACAATTTAATGGCGTTCAGGAGTGGCCGCAGAGCCCCTGGGAAGGGCTCCTTGAAGCACAGTTTGGGAAACGAGGCGTTATTATATTTTGTATTTTTGTTCTTTTTTTTTTGTAATTTCGACTTAATATTTTCCTTATATTTAGAGCAAAAGAATTTTTGTAAGTGGTATCCAGTGTACTTTCGAGCATATAGTTTTGACATTGAGCAAATATTATTCGCTGTATGTACAATGTTCGGTACATGTATAAACGGACAATGTTCTAGACCTTTGACTGATTTAAATTTCTGTTCGCTCGATACGTTAAAGTTGTTTCACGATTGCCTCATAAAGAATTAGAGCGAAAAAAATATAAAGAATTGGATACTTCGCCGTTAAGCACGGGAAATAATAATAATAATAATAATGAAGTTGTTCGAACGAAACTTCATTTGTGTTTTGACAATTTCGAAGTGTCGATCCACCATTTCGCCACATGTTTCTACTCCAGATAACTTCCTAAGATAGACCTATATTCTGCGGAAACGAATCTAAGCCATACAACCATTAGCCCATATCCATTGCCTCGTAATAATATTTTTACCCAAAGAGTATCTCGCAGCAACTCCAGCCAAGCTAGATCTTCATTTCCTATGTATATGATTCACTCTGTATGCGGTCCGTGTTCGTAGTAGGCAGTCAGATTGTATGACAAGCGATGGGCTTTTTTTCTTCTGGCCCCGGCTCGACATCAGGGATTGGACAAAATAATGGAAACACTTGCATTTATACGCGTGTGGCCAGAATAGATGAAATTCAAGAGTGGTGTTTCCCATATTTTGTTCAATCCCTGTGTGAGAGTGAGAGAGAGCGTTGGGCGAAAATTAAGCCATCGCATGTGTCATTTTCCACAATACATGAAAGTTAGATTAGCGCGACCATCAACAATTCGCTGCCTACGGCTTTTCGAGCTTGGCAACAACGAGGCACGAGAGGCTTTAAAACCATTTTGCCAAATAACTTTATTTGTGAATATCCGCAGCATCTTATATATATATACGATATACGTCTGTCTGTGTAACCGGCTCGTGTTTTATCCTCCAAAGACCCCACTTCATCCCTTGTCTAAGTCTAATATGTGTAGTTGTAAAGCAAAATGCGGAAAAGCATTGGTTCCGCTACCTGGCTGTCTCGCAATGCATCGATGAAAACGACTGATAATTTCAGTTAGTTAGACTGTGGAATAATTCTACTAACTTGTGCTACTACTAAAATGATATATATTTTTATTGGCATTGTTTTTGACGGCATTAAGCTGAAATATTTTGTTAAGCGGATCTACATGTATGATGATTTCGTCTGAAAGCCTCTCCCAAGGAATGGCCTTGGTATTAGCGTAGCCTAGATTCCATACATGGATATTGATCTGAAACGTGTAACTGACGTCACACAGGCATCAAGTCTCTCGGCTCAACTTCGATCCCGAATGTATGTGAATGTAGAAATTTCTCTGGTCCGAAAAATTCCAGAGAATTGAACTTACGATCACGGGTGTGTAGCAGTTCAACCCTCTTACGCCATTCTGCATCTTAATTTAATAATTTCCACGGCATGAGCTTTATCAGATTGCCGAAATGGTTCGAATTAACCACTCTTGAGCTTTGGCTAGGGTCATAGGAGGATGCCTTTGCGCCACTGGATATGACGTTTGAATAATCTTCGGCGAATGACAGTATCGTGTTTAGCTTGTCGTCAGCCAAGTCGCGCGGAAAGAATTTATTTCCTTTTTAGGCGTTTTACTTTTGTGGTTTGTCAGATCTCTAGCTGCACAAGAGAGAGAAAACTAACCTCGTGAAATATTATATTTTATGCATTCCAATAAATCCGACTGTAGTTTTGCTAATTCGAACCATTTAAATGCGCGCGGCTAGGAAACGAAATATTCCGAATATAGCGAAATATTTTGTCGGTTGTTGCTGCGCTTTGGCCAATGAATTGGGAAGTGTGTGTAATTTTCAATTCATACGCCACACACATGACATCACGAAGATCCTGCCATCTAAAGTTTGAGTTGGTGGTATAATCTAGCATGTATGAATTCCTTTCACAAACTAAGATTTATTTTTATAAATAGGTAATTTCACTGCATTGCAACATTCAAAACAACATTCAGTGCTGTTATGTTGTTTTTGCATGCATCACGTTTACAGAGTAATTACTACTTTTTTTTTCTCTCAGAAACACTTCCGAGTATGCAATATATTAATTTGTAGACATTATTAGTACGTACCGATGGCTCAGTGGGTATGGCACCATCCTACGAAGCCGACGGTCCCGGGTTCGATTCCCGGCGCTGGCTTTCGTTTATTCGTTAGCCTTGGGTACTGGCGTCACCCCTGAGCTTCCATTATGGAGTCCTGAGCTTAGGGGTGGATCCTGCAGCCTGGCTATTCCAGCTGCCATTCCCCATCCCTTCCCTTCCCTGCGCCTCACATATCTCTATAGAGATCATAGAGATCCGAGGGTGCAGTAATCCTGTAGTGCACTAGGCACTACGGTGATTTAAAAAAAATAATAATCAAATTAAATTAAATCTATAAGTAGGACGTTCATTAAAAATAATGTCGAATGTCGATGGCATACTGAGGCGAAATATTTCTATGCGTACTTCGAGGCTCTGGCAGAAATTATTTTAGACTGAATAAGATATCACAAACCGATGTATAATTTTATCCGGATAAATTCAATACGATTATTAGTCCCTACAGTTTATAAGATCCATGAATTCAGATTTTATTTGCAATATATATATTTGGTGAACGGATAAATTATGTTTATTTATACATATTCCGTTACCCCCAAGCTGACTATGCATCAGCGTAAGGTAGCAATATGTTGGACATGTTTTTTCGCAATTCGCTTTAGTCAAACGAACGCATGTGCGATTGCAAAAAAGAAATATGGCATAGTCGAGCGATCTATCTACTTGTTTATGCATTAAATTGCCCATGACCACATTGGCTTATCGAACTGGGTGCAAATTGTAGTGGCATGTCATGGTCGCCTGCAAATCCTGGTCTCGTGCATGGACAGGACGCGTTGCGTGAACTATTTCCGGTTGTTGATGCACGTCATCTATGTTCCGTGCTAGCTTCAGGCAGAGGAATAAAATTCTCTACGCATCATTTGAAAATACATAGCAACTGGCAACTTATATGACTATTAAGGTTACGCAGATTATTAATTGTTTTATACGTGTAATAAGACGCAGTACATGTTTCACTCGCACTTAAGGCACGTAAACGTTAGACAAATTTCAGCCTAATTTACAAAAACATTATTGCTGTTTTAATATTATTTTTTTATTTTTTATTCTCCTTGTTGGAGTTTGGGCATCCCCGGGAATTCATTTCCAGTTTGGGAGTCACTGTAATATTGTCGTGTGATTCCACCACCTACCACTGGGGGCAGTCACCGTGAAATGTTGTTTCTTCGCTGTGAACAGGGTAGTTATTTCAGTTTGTCGTGTGTGTCGACTCCGTGAGTATGTTTTTGGTTTTGCTGCTGTTTTCCAAGAAATATTTTCAACCGTTGTAAGTTTTCCCATTTGTTTTTAGCACACTCATTCGCGTAGAATGAACAACAGTCCAATTGCAATCGCCCATTCTTCCATTTCGTCATTTCACTTGAAATTACAAATGAAAAGCCATTAAAGTGTATTGATTTGGTTTTGGGTCTCCGGAGGATAGCACAGTAGAATCTCCCACCAGGTCGCGTAACCACAGTATCCCTTTGCCCACGTATACGGTACATCTTTCTCGTTGTGTGGTTTTTAACGTTGATAGGTTTAGGCCTACGGGCTTGTGGTTTGAATATCAATTGAAAATCGAGCAAGTTGAATGGGGGGGGCTTATGTTGCGTTGGTAGTGTCCCCTCCCTCCCTCCATGTGAAAGGGAGTTGAGGATGGGGTGGTGGTGATGTTGGTGGCTGTGGCGGTGTAGCCAAAAGGATTGGCAACAACGGAGATTGACGATCAAGAGGGCAGCAGCGCCCAGAGACAATGTTTACCAAATTTTATTTTTCTCTGCCTCCGCCGTCCTGTTATTGTTGTCTCGGCTCGCTCGCTCTTTCGGCGTCGCTCTCTGCGCGCGAGGAGAACTCGGCGGGAAAGTGGGCAATCTTTTCGATCTCCCATTTATATTGTAGAATGGTGGGATAGTCGTGTGTGTTCGCAGACGCGGGGCATTTAGTCCCGGGGATTTGCTGCACGCTGCTAGCCCCGCGTATGCTTTTCCACGCGCATGTGGGCAGATCGACGTGATACACGGTGACTGGTGCCCGTCTCCAAGACCAAATACAGGGCCAAATACAGTGGGTCAAAGACCAAATACAGGGTGTCTAATACCAAATACAGGTACAGGGTGTGTTTCACCACCAGTGGGATACCAGCCCAATAACAATAGATTTAGATTTTTTTATTAATTATTGTAGAAAGTATCGTATCAAACGATATTTATTTGAAAATAATGTTTGTAAAATGTCTGTTTCCTGTATAAAGCATTTTTGGACGGGACAATATTAAGACGTCTTACTCTTATTCTTGGTAGTACACATCTGTAGCACAATTACTTTTAACTTAACAATTAACTTTAATTTCGACTAATTTTAATCTCGATTAACTTTAATTTCGACTTCTACAAACTAATTTATCGATAAATCAACCAAATTAATAAAAAATAAGTATTTTGAATTTTGCTCTAATTTAATATGCCATCCCTACCACTGCTCAAACGGTTAAAAGGGGTACAGAATCTCTTGTGATATTAATTTTAGTGATGATTATTATAGACTGGGGGGGAAAAAATGGTTAATGTGTTTGGGAGCATTACATTTTACGCATTGAGTTCGGCCTTGTTTAAATACTCTCCTGTAGTTATTTAAAACATTCATAGAAGTAAATATGACCACACACCCCTCACACACACATTAGTTAAAAGACTTAAGTATTCCCTGAGCTATGAAAGGGTACACAACAAATACGCCTGGAGTTGTATTATTCATTTATTTTTATTTTATAACCGTTCGTTGATAAACGAGATAGCCAAATTCCCTTGACCTGAATTTTACGTCTCGATTTCGTCTGACTCAATGCCATTGAGACGTTTTAATAAAATTATTTGTCTTTTGGCAAATCCAGCAGCGTAACGATAATATATTATGCATGTCAACCGCATTTTCCAGTCTGAAAACGCATGAGAGAAAATGTGCCAACAGCCCTTCGTTCGAGCACCATGATGCTGCCAGTTTCATGAATAGCGAAACCTCAAACTTCAGTTATTTCAAGTTAGTTAATTGGTGTGCCTGTTGTACTGCAAGTGTGAAGTCGTGGCTTTGGGCTATATATGCCCGAGTTGAGCGTGTTGTTTGCCCTTTTGTTGTTTTAATTATCAGTCATAAAAGGTTTTTCTATTGTGCAACGTTTGCCTCGGAGAGCTTTCTGTTACGAGTGTGTAAGCTGATCTACAATTTTATGTGCCCCCCCCCCACCAGCGCCACCTAAATATACAGTATGTACAATAAAAAAGGAGTGGATTCAAATTTATAAATTAAAATTTGAGAACGTTTATTAAATTTAATTAAAGTCAGTCCAGATGTTGACTAGAGCTTCCTTTCCGTGCCGTCGTGCATACGTGTGGCTGTGTGAGGTCAGTAATTTATAATGGCGTTCGAATATGACGTGTAATAAAGAGGCGCACAACGCCGTACCAAATAATTTCTGGTGAAATTTCCTTGAAGAAATGGATATCGGGTAATTTAAAGATGAATTTGAGAAAAAATATCTTCAGACCACACAGCATGCATTTAATGAAGAAATTCCACAGTACTTGGTAAATAAAAGTATTGTTTTACGAAAATATCTGTGCTCTCTTTTATACACGTCATATTCGAACGCCACTATAAATTACAGACGTCACACAGCTGCACGTACGCACGATGGCATTTCAAAAAGGAATGTCTTAGGGACATATTGGATGAATTTCATTCAATTTGATAAAGGTCATCATATTTTAATTTGTAAATTTCCCTACTCCCTTTTTAATTGGACACACTGTTCATTTTAAGCACAATTTTATGTGCCCCACGACCACCTAAATGTACACACACGAGCTCTCGCTACGCGGTTGAAACCATAAAAAAGAACAGCGTTTTACTGTGATTTCCTGGAGGCGGCTTTTAATCGTAAAAATTAAGTTTTACGATTACTATTGTTTGATGATATTTTTGGGGGAAGAAACTGATCAATTCTCGGGAATACCTTAGGTCTTGTGGATACGCGAGGAAACTTCGGCGTGAACATGGACGCTGCTTGTGTGGTAGTATGATTGTTTTTTGATATGCCCTTTTTTATTGTGCAGTTAGGCGCGGTCTTATTTTAAATAATGGCAGTCGTAATTCTGCCAACGAAACGGTTTACGGGGAATTTGCGATTTCTCTTACGCGGGTGAAGCACACGGAAAACGCCGGCAAGTGGGAAATAAACGACGATTGGATTCCCGACGGATTCTTGTATAGATCAATACATAAGCTGATTGTGTGCGCATTCGTTGAAACGATGAGGGAGAGATACGAGAGAAAGAAAAAAAAAGTGTATTAAGGTTTTTTTTCCACGCTTTCTTTTCTGGTGGGGGAGGGGAGTTTTTCACCCCTAGCGACCTTCCAGAACTACTTTCCGAAATTGCATAACGGTTTTATTAGCTATAAACGGAAAACCTATTGGCTTGTAAAATGAATTCACCATCGTGTATTTGTTTACATCCTCTTTTTCGGGTACATGTTGAAGTGCTTTTTACTTTTGTCTGGTTGTTCTTGGAGAGGGGGATTGAACTAAAGCTTTACTCCGGATGAAAAACAATTGTTTGTTTTTCGAAGTATTGGAGACAATTTAATGGAATGGAATCGAGTTAGGAGCGATTGAGAAAATGAAATGCTGGAGTGTCTTGACATGTGGTTTAACTTTTTCTTGTTCTAAAATTGTTGTTCTTGTCTCTTTTTTTTTATAGGTAAGTGACGTCATAAGCTATTTGGTGTTGCGAAATTCGTGGAGATGGTTCGATGCTTCGAAGAAAGGTGAGCAATATTTTTGTGCTAGCGATTAAGCCTGCCAGAGGACAGGCATCAACTTTCGCAGGCTTCATTTGAATACTGCTGCTATCGTGACGCCACAGCGTGGCCTTTGCGTCACGGAGGCATCGCAGCTGCGCATTTAGGATTTTGTGACACAAAAACGGTGGAACGGTGTTTCATTGCATATTATAATTGACGTGATTTTTCTTAGAATTGCGAAAAATTATATTGCGTTGCGAGAAATGAATGAAGTAGCGCACGCAGCTTTCATTAATAATTTAAAAAAACCAAGCGATTGAGTATGAAAATAAGTAGTATTACGGTTGAAGGAAAAGGAAATAAGTCGCGTTACTTGATCGCGAAAGCCATTTGTACATTTAGTCCCAAGGCCGTGGTCTCTGAAGCAAATATTGTGTACCCGACGAACGTGTTCTGCGCATGAGCAACTTGTACAAGTACCACGGGCAAGCCGATCTTTCACCACTCTAGTCATCAAGTGGTAATATCTGTGTCTAGACAAACAAGCCTGCGTCGCGAAATGGCGAATTCTTGTCGATTTTCCGAACGTCGGCTGACTTGGTTTCGAGGTTGACGCTGTACAGTCTGGGGAAACAGGACAACAACAGCGCATGCACCACGTTTTCATTGAAATTATTTTTTCATTTAAATTCTATAAATTAAAAAAAAATTAAATTCTGCCGACACAGCCGAAATAAAATTGATTGCCCAAAATCAACTTATCTAGTCAGTCTAAACATTTTTTGAATGAGTAACCAGCGTACTTAGAATGTGCAAGAAGCTAGAAAAAAAATCTGGAAAAAACTCGTGAGGTTTTTATTTTGTTTTTATTTACAATTACTGCAGTCGATTTAACTACATGAAATTCAGTACCCCTCATATTATTGTGGAATAAGGTGAGGGGGGCATTATCACCAGTATCCCGGGATCGAATACACGAGAGCCCGCGCCGGGAATCGAACCCGGGACAGACGCACCGCAATCAATTGCAGTTATTGCGAATCCTACAGTTTATTAAATATTTCATTTCTTAAAGATAGGCGTCACTATAATTCAGGTGTCAATTTTCGAGTTTTTCAGTTTCTATAACAGAAGTCAATTTTAATTAATACTGTCTTCCACTATTTGATTCAGCAACAATGCCACCCTTTGATTCAGTAACAATGTTAGTGGTCTGGCCATCTTAATTGGTTTCGACACAGTCTGTTGAAAATCGACACCCCGCCTCAAAATTAAACGCGATAAAGACATCTAGTTGCCAGTGGTCTGTACCCAATATGTAGCCAACCGGAAGATAATACGTTGTGAAGTCGGTGTGACGTTCTATATGAGGGTATGTCTGCCGACCGCTTTGTTGACTACTACGTCTGTCTGTGTATTCAGGTCAGTGTTTCGCTTTGAGGATTCTCAGGGACTCGATGGTGTTTACGCGCTCCTCTGCTCTCTGGGGGCGAGTCTCGGCGGCATTTGACCGTAACTCACGTCTCCCACCAACGAAAATGAAATAGGGGGAAGGCCGGGGAAGAACGAAGCGTTTGGTCAAACTCTCCTGGCTCGGGAGATGAAACCGGCATCTTTTGCGTTTGAGCGAGTTTTGTTGGAAATTGAACCTGTCCACCTATGCTGGTGGGATTGCTTCATGTCCCAAATTTCCTTCACGTCTGGGTGACTTCTGGCCAATCACGAAGCGTTAGGTTGTTTTAATTATGTCGCGAAGATTGAAGTGAGCTTTTCTAATTATTATTCAGAAGAGGAAATAATCTGACCTCTGACATGGTTTGGTCTTCTTTAGATAATTTTTTTATTGATTAGAATAGAAGTTTGCGGTTGTTAAGATTTTAGGGTAATTGTAAACGTTTGAGCAAACGTAAAATTTGAGCAAACGTAGACCTAGTGTAATGCAAAAAGGTAAATGTTTTTTTTATTAATTTAAATAGAACATTTTGGATGAATTACCATTATTATTGATTACATTTTATGCTTCAAGTAATACCATTGAAAAGGAACAATTAATTTATCTTTATTAAATGGTATTAATATCTTAGTGATGAAGTCAACCATATGACTGATGATCTCTTAAATGATGACTTAAAGATGACTCTTAAAATAGGAGAACTCAATCTTGTCCTTAACTGGTCATCCGATCCTCATCACAGGCCACTATAGGCTGCTTGCGGTAATACAATGTAATTGTAAATTCCGAGTTACTGAGAAAATGCGAGGGGCTGCACAGAATCTTCTACTATCTTATTTATAACGGTACAAAAATAACATACATTTATGAAAATAAAAATAACGAATTTCCAAGTATGAGATGAAAAGTAGCAGTAAAGTTTATTTATTTCCTAGTCCGCCTAGTTCGTACATCTTGCGTAAAAAAAAAACAATGGGTGCGTTAGTAATTTTGGTTCCACCATTTCGTCCATCTTGCCTCAGAACTTCATTTGAGACATCCGACCAAAAAAAAAAAAAAAATATTTGTCGTTGATGTCTTCCTTGGTCTGATTTCTCCTCTTGTAGAGCTGGGTCCTGCACATGCATTTGGGTTGTGTAGCACGTCTGCACTATTTAGTATGTGTCTCGTAATCTCCTATTGGAGAATTTCTGATTTACGTCCAAGGCTGCGCAATTCGGCGGCTGCAAGAAGGCGCGCGCCAAATAGGAGTCGGTTCGTTTTTCTCAACGCTCGCTCGTTTATTTATGTATTGGGAAAGAAGGGCGCTACGCCGACGGAATATTTGCCGTCCTATACCTATCCGCACACACACATACATGTGCACACATACTCAGTGCCAAACCATGTATTTCAGATAAGTCCAAAAAACTTACGTTTTGGTCGTTGGTCAGCTATGTCGCATAAAATACACCACTCCGAGATAGATGTAGAATTAATTGAGAAAACCGATTAAATGTAAATAAAATCAGTGTAATACAGTATAAGACACTTTTAATCTGTCATGTACAGAGGAAATAAATACACGACCTTTCGGCTGTGACGCCTTCTTCGTTGGTGTATAAAACTGTGTGTGACTGTGTCTAATATTGATTTTATAACACTGATTTTATTTACATTTACTCGGTTTTTCTCAATTTGTTTAATTAATTTTCGAAATAAATTCTGTTCAGATTTTGGAATGAATTTTAATTACTTTTGACGAATCTTTTGTGTATGGTCTACGATGACCGGCTCAGTCGTAGAGCATCGGCCGTATGTGCGGCGATCCCGGGTTCGATTCCCGGCTCGGGCTTTTCTTATTCGATTATTGATGAAATTTTGGTAGCCCCTCCACAAATGCCGTAGCATTATGGCAATATGTGAAAATATATAGAATTGTACTGTTTGTTAAGGAAGCTTGCAAGCCCCTCTAGACTTTCTTTTGACTTCGTTCAAGCTCGGGTTTTGTTTTTGGTATTCTGGAAAACAAGTAGACAGGTACCAGGTATATTCCTTGGTGACTGTTGGCATTTCAGTATTTTTTGACATGTCGAGGAAATTCGAGGAACCGCGCTTCCTGGTAATGTGACTATACGGATTGGATGTCGCCTATACTTTTCATAACATAAATTAAGTCAATGTGCAGGTACTGCGTTTAATTACGCTAAACGAACCTGTCTTTGGTGTTGAAATTCGTGGTTCGTGGAATCTTTACATCCTTCTAATTTTTCTAAGTGCTTTGCCATGATGACAGAACAGGCGTGTTGGCTCTGATAAAATTATGTTTAAACGTCCGTATCAATTACTTGATGCAAGATCAATTTGGATGTCTCCGCAAGCTTTTTTTTTTTTTTGCTCGGAGTTCTTGAAAAATTCGTAAAAGTTGCTCGCAAAGCAAAGATTGGCCGAGCAAATGTTCTAATGTAAATCGCGTATTACTAGAAACCGTTTCAGCCTTGCGTATGAGTGAAACGGTTGGTGTAAGTCAGTTTTCATTCTACGATGGAAAATGTAAACGAAGTCAGAACGTTTGTATACACCACCGACGGCATACGGCATACATCACCGGCAGCACAAGTAAAAAAAAAACACGTAGGTGTCTAGGGAATAGTTTTAATAAAGCCTCTCGATTCTCAGTTCAGGAAACCATAAGCTACACCACTCAGTTTTTCCTCTTAATTTTCTTAATTTTTTTCTACTGTAATCTGTGTCTGAAACTGAATGTTTGGCGATTAAATGTAGTTGGTTTGAAATCCTGGCAGTGTGCTCGGGTCTCAGAAGGGACAGAGAGAGAGAGGCGTGAATCGCGAACGGAGGTGGCGCCACCACTATTTTCCCGACGATATATTTACGATATCCCCGTGTCACCTAATTCATGTCGGCCGCTTATCGCGCGTCGTCGTCGAATGAGGGAGAGAATCGGGCCGGCCGATAATAATAATAAAAAAGTGGAGCTAGCTGTTGTATATATCCTCCTGCGAGCCACATACTCAACGGACCACTTTCCCCTGAATTGTGTTATTGGTTCTCACCTAGACACAAAAATAAAAAAGGCTCGATATCCATTAAAAAATATAATGTCAAAAACTGCGCCAGTTTTCAATTGATGCAAGATTTTACCCATTTCCCAAAATTGAAATAACCAAAACTAAAAAAAATGAACGCAGTTCAAGAAAGTTGCATCCTAACCTTTATTGATTACGACATTGGTGAATGGTCAAGTTTTGGTTAACGCGACTTATAATAAAAATATAGTATACCCGTGATGGCAGGCTCAATTCCCGACCGACGCATTCCGAATTTTTTGGGACAAGTAAAATCCGTTGGTAATTTGTAAGCATTTTAAGTAATGCCGTGGAACCCGTGACTGCCAGATAGACGATGAAGATACTTACCTATTGATATCCTGGTTTCCTCTCTTTGTGCTGTCAAGCCATCTTGTGCGTGGGCGTCTCCTTCCTCTCCGCTCCACTGATCTTCCCAAGCATGAACGCTTTTTCCATGGAGTTAGCCGCCCGCATGACATGCCCAAAAAACCAGTAGAAAATTCCGTCGAGTTTGGCTCAATCCTGTCTAGGACTGATGAGTTGGTCTGTTTTGCCGTCCAGGGTATGCGTCAAAGGCCTCGGAATTTTGGTACGAACCGACGGCTCAGTGGGTATTGGGACATGCCACGAAGCCGACGGTCCCGGGTTCGATTCCCGGCGCAGGCTTTCATTTATTCGTTAGTCTGGGGTACTGGCGTCACCCCTGAGCTTCCATTAGGGA
>JAUJYS010002502.1:0-14668 GCA_033995665.1 Melogona broelemanni
CCCCGCGAACTCCGGATCGTGTGTAAAATGTGCAGCAACACGCGAGGCAAGAGATTCTTAGTCGCAACTTCACACGGGCCAATGGACAAACCTGTGAAAACGCGCAAGAGCGTGTGCTAAAACTTCGACTTTTGGAGCTCGGGCGCGCCGAGTGTGAAAAGTCGCGTCTTGTTGTCATGGCAACGACGGGGGATGCGCCGACGTGGGATACGATTATCCGGTGACGTCAGCAGCGCCGGAGCAATTTGGGAGAAAGGCGGGAGAGAGAGAGGGAGAGAGAGATCTGGGGGTTCTATTCGTGGAAGAAAACCGTCAGGTCGTAAAAAAGTTACTAAATCGGAATTCAATTCCGCGAAATATGATCCGAGAAGGTCAGATCAGCTCGTATTCCGAAGCGAAAGCCAAAGGTCAAATACTAGATCATTTGACCCCGACTATCTAAAACTTAGACGAAAACGAAGTACCTCGTGAAACGTGTTCGGTGACCTTCGCAGGTTGGCCATTTTAACCTCGCAAAATTCTAGTGCCATAAAATACGCATTAGCCAGCACTCAAATATCACGCAATAATTTAAATGAGTACGCCAAGCGATTTGGTTTTAGGCGTGAATTGCACGTTTATACAAATAACGTTTCCTGAGCTTGAATGAGCAATGCGCGAGTGAGAAAAAGTCGTGCAATGCGGTATAGTTTCGGGGGGGAGCTTTTGAAAATGTCTTGCGGTACAGTTTCGGGCGGAGCTTTCAAAAATGACTTGCGGTACAGCATCGGGGAAGCTTTTTGCATCGTCTGCAACACATGAACTCAGGTGCTATGACGGATGCTATAAATGCGAAAATATTTATAAAAGAAATATAGAATCGAATCTTTAACACACATTTTTCATCTCACATTTTTTATCAATTACAAATATTTGAAAAATTAGTATATCCAAGGCTAACCCAGCTGACAAGCTGAATTTGATTCACGTTGCACATGGACACTGAATAAGGTATGCTGTATGAGCTGTGTTTACCGTGTAGCATATTGAAATAATGTTTTCCCGAACACGATAAGAAACTAAAACAGGAACAATACGTAAATAATAATTTAATCCGAAGATTACTTCGCTCCTGATACGAGATTACAGGATTATTCAAATTCCATAGTTCAAATACTCAGCTGCGATTAAACTTTTGTAGAATAGAATTAACCCTCGGTTCAAATTATTTTTTACGTGCTATTCCTACGAGGTCACGGATACGATTTATTGTTCGGGTAAGGTTGTCACGGGTAGGTTATCACGCCATATAAATTCGCGAACCGCTTTGTGCAGATATTAAATACGTGACCCAGTTCGGCAGCCACTGTCTACAACATCCCGAATCATATCTCACACTATGGGCATCGCGCCTTCTCTATTGCTCGACTGGCTGCAAAAGCTCGGCACGTTAACCCCACACCCACCTACACCCCCACAGCACCCCCACCCCCATAGCACCCACGACCCCACAGTTCCGGGCACACAGAACGAGTCCAGAATAAAGAATTACCTCCAATCATCAAAACTTTTTTCCCGACAATGCCTCGCCTAGAAAAAGAAGACGACGAGAGAAAAAAAAAAGAAAAAAACTGTACAGAGAAAGCGGGAATCGCAAGCGAGGCATCATTTCTCGGCCAACAAAAACGGACGGACGACAGAGACTATATAGGCAATAGTAGGAACGCCCGACTGCCTCCTGACTCAAATCAAATTGTTATGATTTATCAGCTCGCGCGAGGGAAGCGAAGAAGGAAAAAGAAGAGAGAGAAAGAGAGAAAAAAACTGGTCAAATCAGCTAAAAATCAAATAGCACAAAACATATACTGCATTTATATATACGACGAGTATGGCTGTACGTTTGTTCGCTGTAAATGGTGTTCGAGGGGTGCGTATGTAGGTTTAGGCGAACGCGTAGTTGTTGTCGTAGGCCAATATAGGCGACCCGGCAAGTAATTTATACGCTGCCGTATGGCGTAAGGAGTTTCGCCATCCTATGGCTCTTCCCTAGCTTTAAACGAAGCCGCTATTTTTATACATTAAATAACTTATATAGACAGTCTAAATGGTCTAGAGGGCAAATGGCTGTGAGTGGAAAGTATGAGGAACTTGAATGTATCGATATATATTTTGCTCGAGCTAGGGGAGAGGGATGGAGAAAAATAATTTAGTTAAGACCAAGATATATTACAGTGATATTTTGTATTAAGGCTAGTTTCGTAAAAGTAGATATTGTTTGGGAAGATACGATGGATATTTTAGCAGCATCACAAATTACGACAATCGTAAATTGTTCTGGCATGGTTAATGGCCAATTAAATAACAACAAACGAAATACAATCTGATTATTTAGATCCACGGAAAATCTGGTATCGTTGCGAAAAACTTAATTTTATCATTATGGTGCTCAATTTTTGGAATTAAACCTACCAGCAAATTGTATTTCCCCGGATCAATCACACATTCGCAAAAAAAAATCTGCCAGCACAGCGCTGCAGTAATCGTCACTCGAATGTCAAGGAGCGTGGCACGTGACCGTCAACCGGAAGTGCGAGGTGACGCACGACAGCAGCGCCTCTATCGCGGGGCAATCGCAATCCAATTTCGAGTCGCATCGATAATGCCATGCATAAGAGAGCGGTGTGCAAGTGGTAGAAATGAGAAGGGGGCGTGGGGTGAGGCTATCCCTGAGCATGCAAACTGTGCACACACGAGAAATGACAACTGCACGGCATATCAAAGATAACTTATTGATTAGCTAGCGGATCGAGATTGGAAGCCCAAGAGGGAGAGAGAAGCGCGACGCCAAAATATATCGGTCTACCTCGACATGGTCTATATCCAGAAGCCCATCTGTATGTATGGCGGAGATGTATTGACAGTCTAGGCACAAATACATACGGAGGTTGGGAGTCGGGGCTTCCTGTTTATACACATGCGACTACGCTCATATAATGCCGTGGTTCTTAAACAGGTGCTCGCAAATTGAGAGCATATAATAGCCAGGCTGCAGGATCCACCCCTAAGCTCTGGACTCCCTAATGGAAGCTCAGGGGTGGCGCCAGTACCCCAGGCTACCGAATAAACGAAAGCCTGAGCCGAGAATCGAACCCGGGACCACCCGCTCGGTAGAATGTGACCATACCCACTGAGCCACTCGGGGCCACTGAGGGACGATATTGCTTAGAGGTTTAGAAGCAGTCGACAATTTAAAAGGCAAATTGGTTAATAAATTACAACGTTGTAAAATTGAAGGGAATACTATTATTGAAAAAAAAATACATAGTACATGCTTTGAATATTTCAGTGGGTTGGAAAAATTAAAATGTAGGGTTCATATTTCCCTAATATTCCCTGATGTTTTCTATAACCAAAAAATGCGGATTTTTATTTTATACAAAATTCCATTTTATTAATTTCTAAACGAATCAATTTATTTTTAATAAAATAAAATTCAATAACTTTTTTTTTATTAGAATTCTCCTCCGCTTCCCCTGACTTTCTCAACTTTAGTACGAAATTATTTTCCTGGCTAAAATGCATTTAATTAATTTCCCAGGTGGGTATGAACCCTGAAACTGCTGGTAAAATAATACCAAAACGAATTGAATCGTCCAGGAAACAAACCAGTTCTGACCACAGACAGGTTCGTGAAACGAGTGTGTAGCCACCACTGTTGGGAACCACTGCGGTGTGGCGGATTAGTTTAGTAATGGCGCGTGATGTAATATTCTCTGGAGAAACGGTCGCAACCCAGAAACGCCTCCCAATATGCTACCGAAGCTAACTTAAAGTCGGCCAGCAGTCACACGCACATACATACGCGGATACCAAACTAAGAGTGGCAGAAAAATAACATACTCACTCAAGAAGGCCAGAAGAGTTGGTCCACAACGATACCAGCTTTTTCTTCAGGCACGGCTCAACGCCCAGTAAGATATTCTGGTTCAATTACAAATGGGTTGCAATCCATGTGTTGGACAAAATAATGGAAACATCTCTTATATGGTACACAAACAGATATGTTTCCATTATTTTGTCCACAACCCCTGAATATACCCTGTATAGCCAATGCACGCAGACAATAAACAATCGCCGCACCTGTGCCATAGATGGCTACCTGGGAGACGTTATACAGCGATATCGAAGACCCAGAATAGTTCTAAGGATACACAACACCGCAATCAACAAACATACTAGTAGACAGATAGAGAGATGACATAGCAATATTTGCTGGCCATTTTTTCCACAAGCAGAGAAAAACTATTTATTTATTTGAGATTTGGATTGTATTCTCTTTACGGTGCCACATTATGTAGGTCTGGAATGGCTTTTGGATTTGTCCGTGCTCAGAAAGGTGAACAAATAAATATTCACGTTAGATTTATCTAAATCCTTCTTTAGTACGGGAGTCCCCCCACTTTCGTCGGTTTTTCCCCCTACCTCGGGCGGCATGGACCATATTTTTTCTTTACAACATGTTACTGCATTCGCGTTTGTTCCTGTGAACACTTCTCTCACAACATTTCCTAAACATTTCAGTTTTCGTGTGAATGAAAAGGTCTAACGATAGAAAAGTTGTAGTTGCTTTTATTTATCTTAATCTTTATATTTGTCATTATTTGATGGCAATATTATTTTATTTAAGATTGCGGGTAAAAAAAACGTTTTTCTGATGAAATAAAGAGTTTAAAACATCTAGGGAGTTGTTGATTTAACATGCTCCAAGAATATTTTTAAAGTTTCTTTTTCGATTTCAGTGTAGAAACAAACAAGGTCCTATTTTTGCTACACTATTCTAAGAATTCAGAAACGACGAATTTCTCTCAATCACTATGGTATCCGTCATTGCATAATAATAATACACCAGAAGCCCCCCCAATTTTGATAATATTGTTAGCACGAGAATTCCCACCAACTTGAAACATATCACACGGCGAATTGTCAACTTCATCTAGCAATTTAGTCAATCGCATTCACTAAATTTGGGTGGCGCGCTCAATGTCCATCTCAATAGGAAAATCAAACGGGGAACCAAAACCGCAGTCGCCGAAATGTCAAGTCGAAATACCAATTTACAATGTGGGCGACAGTCTCATTGCCAGGCCTTATCGAATTCAGCTTCAACCAGCGTGAACCATAATTCTATAGAGCCAGACTATCAGACAGTTTTAACACATACCCATGCATTACTATAAACGACCGACTACAGCTTCCAATATATGTAATCAATTTCGTACAGCCCCCCTATATGGCGATAGCCCCCGCAAATGGGCGAAATAGTTGGGTACAGCGCCGGTAGTTTAAAAATTCGGCCGACTGAAACCCTGCAAATTGTTAGGAATATCGTCAATTGGCTGACAATAACTACGGTTCAATCGTTTACGAACGCTTCGATTGTTCGATGCATATGTACAGGGGCTAGACAAATTAATGGAAATAGCTCTATAAGGTGTACCAACAGATCTGTTTCCATTATTTTATCCAATCCCTGTAGGTCCACGTCACCGCTAGCACATGAATGGCTCGTTTTTGAAACGGGCCAAATTGAGGTTATTTAGAGTTGGTGGGAATTTTTGTCACGCGCTGTCGAATTGACCACACGCCTACAGAATGGGTTCGCACGATACGAAATATGAAATACAATAAAACAAAATCGAGCTCTCGCAACTGAGTGTGTAGGACGTAACGATATAAAAATATGTGCGGGCACTAAAATAATAAAATAATCGGGTTCGCCATAATTTTGAAAATGTATTGCCACGGTTTGCGCCATAAACCTGAAAGTCAAAAGACCACACGCGAAAAAAATAAAATCATAAATGAAAGAGTGAATATTAAACAAAAAAAAATTATAATAATAATTTTAAAAAATGCAGGTGAATTTAAAGCGCATTTAAAATAAAGTTTAAAAGATAAATCTAAAATTTTAGCGCAGCAAATTTAAAAAAAAAAAAAAATAGATTTCAATATTTTTAAGATTTTAGAAAATATTCGAGATATTTTCATCTCCGTATAAGCGAAATCGCTAGAAAAAATAACACTATGCCTTACATTTCAAGAAAATCGCCTGTAGACAGATTAAGTGTCTTGACTTGATAGACTTAGTTTATTAAAAAACAGAAATTAGTACCTAAAGATTACAATGTTATTTAATATTTTCAACTAATATTTACGTTTTGCTTTTCAATGGAAAGGTGAAAGCGCACCCCTCCATGCGATTAGAGGAATCTCCTGTGATTGTTAATAAATAAACAAATAAATAAATAGTGTTTGTGCTTACACAAGGTATATTCTTACAGCAAATTATTTTTAATTACCATTGCAAATAAAAAACAATTAAAGGCAAAAACTTAGTTTTTAAGAAAACAACTTTCATTTTAAAGATGCCAACAGAAAAGCAAAAAAAAAATATGGATTACCGGGATTTGAACTCGCGACCACTAGCTTGCAAAAATGCCAGAACGCTAGCGGTTAGGGCAAAAGAGCCATTATGACGTCACTCGATATTATGACGTACAGGCGTATGACGTTTTCATTACCACTATGACGTCACTCGCTCGCGTTATCAATTTTAATATTGAAACGAATTGTGCAGCGCAACCCTGAAACGAATACAAACATGCACTTGAAAATGGCATAAATAGATAGAGATGCTTTATAAATAGATTTGTTTTTTGAATTTTTTTCTTCTGTTTTGTATTCCCTCTCTTACTGGTTCTTATGGGCCTTTCAGATGATTTTTTTTTAATGTTCAGGTGTTTGGGCATTATTTTTTCGTTGCAGCCATCCACCTGTTTTTTCCTCTCTCCCAAGACATTTATAAAGACGAAAGGGTAACGAAAGGAACGAATTCAGATGTCCTTCACAGGGGCACGAATATCATTTAACGAATAGTTATCATGAATGGACATCGAACGCATGTATCCCCCTTCTGCCATTTTCGGTGCTCTTTTATATTATATGCGTGTTTTGGTTGTTGCCTGGTAGTAATTTTAAAAGAGCCGCAAAGCGGTTGAAACAGACAGACAAACAGACAATCAATGCTCAAGTCAAATTAATAGAAAGTTTTAAAAAATTGGCTTTTATCACTGAGTGAGATGTCATAAACCTCAGTCTCTCGCCTAATAAATCATTGCCAAGAATTTCATATCATTCAACCAAGGATAAAAAACTGATCAATGACACCGTAACAAGAGCACTTGTCTTTTGCACACACGAGCATGGAAGAAGGTGGACACGACGTAATGGAACGATTACGTTTCGAGTAAGGACAATCCGCAAATCCATCCCATCGCTCAGTCCATAAATCTGTCGTCACCGAAAGGTAACTAAACTTTGTATGTGTTCGCCGGCACGAGTGCCCAGAGAGGAGCACGGTCTCATCGCTCAATATCCGAAACTCTGACAAGAGAAATCATTCACTGCTCAGGCTGCCCGCTACACACACATACAACCCATGATGGGAGAAAATTGCGTCCACGTTCCCACTCAAGATACGACATCAACTACCAGCACGGTGACGAACTCTCAAAAATGTAAAACAACGAATTCGCTTAAAATTGTCACTGGCTTAACCAAAAAAACATTCCAACCAACTGCGGCTCCCAACGCACCCATAACATGAGTCGTATTCGATAAAGTTGACAAAATTCATTGAAATAAATCGATTCTAACCAAGGGATTCCGATGACTGTACAAGGATGTGTGTATGTCCAAAGCGGGCATCGATTTTAATTAGAGATAAGGCACATGCTGGGAACGGAATTCGTATAAATTCAGTTCGGAAATAGCCACCCTATAGATTAGGCTAGGTACAAGTATACACGAGGGTCAAGAACGATTCCAGCCGACTTTACTTGTACATTTGCAAAGACATGAATCGAGGTGTTACGCTAAACTGAATTAACCATCGCACTGTTTGCCTAGAATCCGTATTTCTTAGGAATCAATACTGACACAACAAAAATGTACAATTAAACGACAGACAACAGTTGTGAGACACTGTCGCTAGCTGACAGTAATCTGCATGTGATTAAAGTTAAGGCCGCCTTATCGCGATCAAGTGGTGAAATGCTAAATCAAATTTGCCGCTATTCCTGATAAACCAAAAATACTCGACAAAAATAATCCGCAAAAATATTCGATAAAGTTTGACGAATAATGGTTTTGTTTTTCAAACGCGCCATCAAATTTCAGATCAACAAAGTTTCTCGCTAGATGGCGCTTGGAGAATCTGCGCGATCAATACACACGCATTTCCTCAACTCTGTTCCTGCTGGGTTGACTTGTGCGGGCAGAATACGCAACTGCTTGGCTATTGCCCTCCCAGGAAGCAGCAGCAGAAGAAGAAAAAAAACAGTAAACGTCACGGGAGAAAACAGGGATCGAGATTAATGGTGTAGGTTGTCCGCCCGGTCGCCTTAAACATACACCGTGCAATGGAGAGACTGGTCCACGTAGGGGTGGCCAGCTGGTAGTGAGGTGGATGTGAGAAAAAAGGAGCCCTTCCCTTCTATTCCTCCCCCGCAATCGAGGTAAGAGGGAAGCCAGGCATCTCCCGTATATGGAGAAGGGAGAGGAGACAGTGCTGGGGGTGGTGTTGGGGTGGCTTGAATGATGGCAAGTCGATTTTTCAATAAATCCAGAGGCCGGAATGGAGAGTGCGGCGGCGGGGGCGGGGGTGGCGGCTCCCCCGTTTTTGCAGTCATTCGTTGGGCCCTGCCCTTTTATGTGGCTCATTAACTTCAATCTGGTTTGGCGCGGTGCCGGCTTTGCAGGAGCAGACGATGAAAAGTGAGAAACAAACGGGGATTAAATACGAGGCCCAAGGTTGAACCTTGGAAACGGTCAGTGATTGTCAATGACGCTGTCCATCGTCCAAGTAATATATTTTTTTCTTTGTTTTTTTAATCATCGTAGTGCCTAGTGCACTACAGGATTACTGCACCCTCATGTATCTATGGGGATATGCGAGGGGCAGGGAAGGGAAGGGAAGAGGGATGGCAGCTGGAATCTGACAGCTGGATTATTGACTGTTAGCTTTCGATTCAAGATCACCTATGGTGAAGTTTAAAGTCGGTCACTGCTGATTATGTCATATCCTTGTTTTGCCTTGTTTGCTTGAGATATGGGCACTTTGGGATTTCGAGAGAGCAGGCGCTGTCCTCGAATACAGATCGTGTGCCTGAATGCAACGCACCCTCTACAGCACATTAAAAATTATCAAGCACATTTGAGGTTGGTGAATGCCATTCGAGAACGCTGGTACGAGTGGGTATTGAGAGATATCGACAATAAATATATTTCGGCAACACGGTGCAGAGCAATAGTGAGCAATACCGACGAGTATAATGTTACTTCAACGATGTGCCTTGTACAAACTAAACAGACTCATAAGAAAACTGTTTTGGTTAGACGAATCGATTTTATTACAATACCGAAGGGTAGCAAACTACGTACGTATCAAATATTTTCTAAATGAGATTATCTGCCTCTCGTGTTGCAGTGGCAATGTACGAGGGACACATTCCGGTTTCATCAATTTTCGTACTCATTTTTCAAAATCAATTTACAAAATCGGTCACGTCAAAATCCGGAAAAGTTTGAAAACCGCTGTGTGCAATGTCGCCTGCGCAAATGATAATGCAGACCATCTTTCTCCGTGTATGAGGATTTCGCCAAGTCATAGGAAGTGTCTATGAGCAGATTAGCATCGGCAATCAATGCATTAAAAAAGCACTAACTCCTAACTCGATGCCGCCATTCATATTGAGAGAATGTGATGAGAATGGAAAGGGGAAGGGGGGAGGGTGAAGAAATGGAGACCCGCAGAGGATTAAGTTTCACTCTTCAAAATAATCATTATCTAGGAGAGGGTCGAGCCAAAAAGAAAATTGAAAAAGACGGGTGATGATGAGAGCCGATCCATAACGACACCGTTGGGCTCACGATAATAATAACGCCGGGCAACGCTCAAATTCCCGAGACACGAGCAAGCAAAAATTTAAATCACTGTAGTGCTAATCACTACAGGATTACTACACGTCGTGTCGCTATGGCGACATGTGAGAGGAAGGGAAATGGCAGCCGGTATAGCCAGGCTGCAGGATCCATCGCTAAGCTCTGGGCTCCCTAATGGAAGCTCAGGGGTGACGCCAGTACCCCAGGCTCGTCGAAAAGCGATAGCCTGCCCCGGGAATCGAACCCAGGACCGTCCTCTCCGTAGGATGTTACCATACCCACTGAGCCATCAGTACGTACAAAAATATATTATATCACTAACTACGATGTCGCCTCTCTTTAGAAGATTATTTCATAAATTTTAAATAAATGTTCTAGAAATAACTGATATCATGATTGGACGTTGAATGTTTCAGTGAACGTGTTTTAGATTAATTTTCTACGGACCAGCCAATGTTGTTTTTCGTTGACAGGAATTTCGGCTGGTCCCTCCTGGATTAGTTTCAAACTCCGTGAGATGTTCAGGGCCTGCACAGACTTACTAAAAGCGTAATCTTACTAAGATGGCTTCGATAATTTTTCTTAATTTGATCTCCTTTATTTACTAGCAAAAATGCTAAGCCGCTCAAGGTACCTCATATGAAAAGTCAACTGCGAAAGTCCATTTTTAGATCATGTAGTCAGTCACAACGAGAGATGGCTAAAGATGAAATAACGTCACTGAATTGAAATTGAATTTGGCATCATCTTTATAAATACGAGCGTGTGATTCAACCTTAAATCTAACCTTAATCTCCTCTCCACCACTAAAATAAATTCTATCCTGCTCATGCTTTCGTCCTGCTTAAAATAACGCAAATGGCATTACGCCAAATTTTTTAATCAAACATTGAAAAATAGGACAATAATGATGAAACTTTAAGCTATCATCGCAAAAGTAGATTAATAATTGCCTAACACAAAAAAGCATTCTTCCGGAGATTGAAACCACTAAAAACTTGACAATCAACAGTTTTAAATTCTAGATCATGCCTTGGGGATTAATTAAAATTGGAAACTTGGCCTACCCGTCAGAAATTAGACAAAAAATGTTATCTACGAAACCATGCGGAGGCCGATCAAAGAAGTTCTACAATCACGCACAGAAAAACAGGAAAACTTTTACAACCGAGAGCAGAGATACTAAGGAAACCGGAGCGTGAAATTAGTCTGCAAAAAAGTGAGGGGTCCAAGACGGGAAATTTTTTTAAGACATGTTTAAGGGAAGGGGGGAGTGGTAAATCGACATTACTAAAAATAAAAATGATAGAAACAGGGGTGAGGGGAGATCGCTACCAGTGATAATGAGCGCGGCGTACACGCGTTCATATCACAATCTGGCAACAACGTTGAAAACAACAGCGTCGTTTTATTTTATCTCTACGTCCCCTCCCCCCTACATCAAGCCCGAATAAAATCTCTTTTTCTCAAACAAATTAATTGCAGACGAGGCGAGGGAGAAGCCGTAGGATACAGAAAAGGGGGAGTGAAAAAAAGCAAAGTTGGTGAGTGAATTAAAAAAAATATTAGCGACAGATAAAACCGGCTCACCCTCGCGCATACGATTGAGAGATAGCCCCATCTACACAGTGATTCATAAGTATGCAAACCCTTCCCGCCGTAGCTCCGCAACTCGGCTAAAAATGACCAGCTTGTTATAAAATTTGAATCAAATATGAAGTAAATATAGGAGAACCTTTGAGCTATTTTGAGCTGTCTTTGCGCACCAGAACTTATATTTTATCGCAGAAATTTGATCCCAATTTTGTCTTCCTTTGTGAAAGCCATTGTTTACAGCAGAGAGCAGAAGATGCAGTGCGCGCCAGTGGCTCCTGCTCAGTGCCACCTCTAAAATACAAAATTCGTAGCGGAAATTTGAATCTAAAAAGCTTTGAAAAATCACTCATACATTTCAATCACTCATTTGTGCAAAATTTCGCAACAATCCTTTCATTTTTAGCTAAGTTAAAAAACAAGATAAATAATCTGATATATCTTGATGTCAAGGGACATGCCTGAGATCAAGTATATATTTTTAATTTTAGCTGAGTGATTGAGCTACGGTGGGAGGGGTTCGCCTACTTATGGCTCACTTTGTATATATCCGGGACGTAAAAAATGTTCCCCCAATATAATTTTGCCAACGCAGCAGCAGCAGGTAGAGAGCATCTATACAACCAATCGTATCCTGGATATCCTGGATACCCTCCATCCCCGCGTACGATAAGCTTGGCAGAGCATCGAAAAGAATCGACCATAAAACGTCCCGAAGACGAAAAAAAGCCAGATAAAAGGAGGCCCGTGCTGCTGCAGCACCAAAAACCAGCCGGGCCTATAAGTGTGTCGTATAGAGATAGAAACGGCAAGAGTTACGCACCGTATCGTTGGTGTGGCGGAACCAATTTTACCACCCACCACCACCCACTCCAGTATTGATTGCTACGGCGTCAATCTGTAACCCTTTCATGCAACATTACCAGCAACGAAAAGAAGTGAACGGGGGAGGGAGGAAGAAATCGAACGTAAATGTCAGAACGAGCTAGAGGGAGGAGGGGGGGTGGGATGGAAATGATGGGGGTGGAGGGGGAAAGGGGTGACGTTGACGCCTGTACAAACGAGGCGTACAGCCTCTCGTCTGCACACAGCACATCTCAGAAACCTTTCTTCTTTCCGACCCACCATGCCACCCACTTTCTTCCCCCTTTCATCAGCCTCATCTCGAACGTCTTCCATTTGTACTTTCCCCCTCTTACTCTCTTTTTCCCCAACCCCTCCGCCTAGTTTCGCTGCATCGCCTTTTATCACATCCCCTCCACCCCATACACCATTCCTACTCCCACGCGTTTTTGAGAAAAGGAGGGCTGGAAATAACGTGAGGGGTGCTTCAACCGATAGTACATTTCTTTGGCTACGCGATATTGGTTCGGGCAGGCTGGAATTGATTGGCTCCGGGACCCTCGGTCAGATTGATTGGGGCGAGTGCTGCGAAGAGTTACACTTCAGAATAAATATGAGCCGAAGTGGGAACTTGTTAACATCAAACCAGTAAGATAATCAGTAAATACATCATATGATGATGATGAATATTGAACAAAAATAAATATACTGAAGTATTTATTTTTTGAAATTTCAACTGTGGTGCATAACGCTAAAGGAGATTATGTGATTTTGTCGGCCCCCAGTGGCTCAGTGGGTATGGTCAGAATCTACTGAGCAGGTGATCCCGGGTTCGATTCCCGGCGCAGGCTTTCGTTTATTCGATCCTGTGCTACCAGCTGCCATTCCCCTTCCCTGCCCCTCAGATATCGCCATAGCGACACGAGGGTGCAGTAATCCAGTAGTGATTAGCACTACGGTGATAATAATAATAAAAAATTTCCCCACAAAAAAATACCAACGTAATCGCAACATAATGTTTATAAATTAGAATCTATTATTCAAAAGTATATTTAAATTTATAAACATAACGATAATTGTCATAAATTTTAAGTCCATATATTCAATGATCAGTCTACAATTTAATGTAACCTGCAATATTTAATCATTTGTTATTGTTTTGTAATTTTTGAGCACCTGAAAAATACGTTTGTGCATTAATTGCAATTAAGGAAATCGTACCCTATACATACGAATTGAGAAAATGTCCGAAATAGTGGAGAGCAGCTGAAAAAGGGGAAGATCTTGGTTGGAATGGGACAGGGATAGCTCAAGAATTATCCATCAACAAGTACTTCATCGGTAACACCAGTGAACTTTTATCTGTAGGGTCAGAGTGGATTACACAGTTTAAACACATTACTTTTTCAAGAAAAATAATAATGCATGCAATAACATAAAATAAACATACGTGTGATTTAAATAGGTCGAGACAAACGTACACACAAAAACCGAGGAAGACATTTTCATTTTGAGCCACCAAGTTGAAAGTCGCAGTGCAACGTCTTCCCAGACACTGATTCATCATGACCCCGAGCCATTGACCTTCATAATCTTTCGTTTCTTCCGATGTGAAATTGAAGCAGCGATCAACATTCACGTTTATAACAAAGTCTGTAAACGTTTTAAGAAAAAATCATCGTATAACTAACGAGGTTAGTTTGCTCTTTTCGTGAGTCAAGGACATTGACAATGGAAGGTTGCATTTGCAAAAAACGAAAGCGTGCTTTGCCAGCTCAGGTTTATAAATATTTATTATACAGAGCAATGGAGATTTATGAATGCGTTAACCCACTATTAGCAATAAAGTAATTTGAACTAATAACCTGAAAACTCCTTGATCAAAATGCAAAAGGATAATTACAGTAATAACATAAGTAAATACATAAAAATATAGACGATTGCAGGCATGTGCCTCAACAATCGAAAATATCAATATATACATTGTTCAACTGCATAATCACACAACCGACCACAAGCATGGGCCTTAACATCGATTGTGAAACATATAATTGCTTAAATCGTCGTGTCAGTTAAAAATGTAGAAAGTTTGAAGACACTATCGACACAACGATAGAGTCTGCTCGGTGCGCACCGAGGATTAACGACAATATATAACTGAAGAGGATAGCTTTTAACGACGATAGGTTGGCTAAACCTAAAAAAATCGAATAAACCAAGAATTAACTACTATTTGCGATACAATACAAAT
>JAUJYS010002503.1:0-14667 GCA_033995665.1 Melogona broelemanni
GACTCCCTAATGGAAGCTCAGGGGTGACACCAGTACCCCAGGCTAACGAATAAACGAAAGCCTGCGCCGGGAATCGATTACTGATCAAAGCAGAATGCAGGAACATGTTAAAGGCAGACGACAAATTTTATCGGTTTGTAAATAATTTTGTGGTGATATTTTAAAGGTTCACTTACGATAATAGTGTTTTACTACTTCATTGTATATGACGACCGCTTCATTGTATATTGGGTTGAGCATGAATTTGGAAAAGAGAAATCTGAGAAAAATTGTAACTTAAAACTTTCGACTCTCGCGACTTTCTCTAAAAAGCTATATAAAGACCTAAGCAATCCCTGAATTTCATTTACTTTTAATAATAAACATTGCTAAAATGTATAAAAAAAAAGTTGGCATATTCTTGGTCGTATTAAGTAAGTCGGCTTTATCCTGGTCGAAAGCGTTGCTTAGCTGCAAAGATATATGGTTCGCTAAAAAATCCTAACATACTCATATATTTAAGTTCATTTTTTGGAAAAACATTGATATTTACCAGTCTTTAAAAAGAAAATAAAATATTTACAGAAGCACTGCTTTCTACGAAATGCAAAAGTAACCATTTTTACAAAAAGTAATAAAAAATGGTTTGTAAGCAGCAGACAAAAAAATAGTTTATAGATTCGCTTCCTGGCAAAGAATAAAAAAATAGCAACCACCGCTGTGGAATATCTTCCTACGCGCCAATGAGCTTCAACAGCCGTGCCGAAGCTCCAGTTCCGTTGCTACCCGAGCCGTACGCGCCGCCATTCCATCATCTTATCCCTCCCGCCACCACCCCATCCAATCCTTCTTCTTCATCTTCTTCTTCCCCATTCCACCCACCCCCACCCCACTACCTCCCCACACTACACATGTTGTAGCGCAGCACCAGCAGCGCAAACGGCGCGCATGCGCCGTGGGCGCGTTTACAGGCGCATAGATCTCTACCAGCGAGCCGCCATCATCTTCGTCATCATCATCATCTTCTCTCCTCACTGAAAGCCTCCCCCCCCGCACATCGCATCACACGCACGCGAGATAGAGAGAGGGGAATATAAGTTGTAGCTGCGCGGCAGCGAGCGAGAACGGGGAAGCTGCTCACAGCTGGGAGCGGGCGCACCGGGCGCATCACGCCGCCCAGTAAAGAGGAGAAATAAGTGCGCTCTGCGACGTGTGAGCGAACAAGTGCGCGCCGCGTAGCGCCCACTGGGAGCGGGTGGTTCTACCGGGAGAGTGAGATAGAGAGAGCCCAACGCACGCGCGCTGGTGAGCGAGACGAGAGAGAGAGTGAGTGAGAGAATGGGCGATGCTCATTGGCTGTTGGCAACCACCGGCCCGCCATCCGCAGCATCCGCTCGGCTGGCATCTGCCATTCGAAAGCCCACCGCCGTCGTCCACGGAAATCGGCGGGAAAGATCCCGCGAGTTGCCCCCGAAACGACAGCGGCCATGATGGAAAAACGGCATTTCAACCATGTCGGTACCCGATCGCCGCCGCTCGCGAAATTCGTCGCTCTGTCGCGTCAACATTATTATTACTGGTGCCGCGGCCAACTTGTTCGTTAGACTAGGGCTACCTGAAATGTCGAAGGTAAACTGATGCGAAAATGGAACTTCGGAAATGACTGTAGCGGTTCGATACGGGACAGTTTTTTTCTCCAAAGAAAAGGTGCGCGCATTTTCAAGACATCACCATCCTCGGTGGGTTTTTTATCTTTCGTGAGGCGAAGCCATGTTCGTTTCTATTTCGCTCTATACAAACCTGGCTCGAAACGACGAGTCATCGAAATAGACTGTACTCTCTCTCCCCACGGGCAGAAATCATCCAAGAGAAAAACGAAAATGGCGACGTTTCTGGTCCACCCTATTTTCGTTTTATTGTTCTACGATGATTCGGCAATCGTTAAAACAATTCTGCAATCGTTCGGTCGTATTTCACACGTGAGGTGACAATGATGAACAACCACGGTTTCCATTTCTCTCTCAACTAAGAGAGGCAAAAAACACACGTGGAAGTAATTCAAGGAACACTGATAAACGAAATCTGGGGTTCGCACGCATTCCAACCGCTCTGCTTTTTTCCCAAGTCATCATCAAGAAACACCTTTATCTTGGACGACCAGGTAGATATTATGTCTAGGAATTGTACTGTACTTTAAGTTGTTTTTTTTAGCTGCAAATTTTCTTTATTTCCCTATCTTCATTTATTTTTTATTACAATTTGTTACCTGTGTTTACGTTATGTTGTTTATTTTCTTTTCGATATTTTTCCATTTTGTTTTGTTTATTTTATATTCTGCATCGCATGTTTTATGTTATGTATTATTTTTATTGGCATATAACCTATATTCTCTATTTATAAACACTTGGTCACATAACCTGTAAAGTCAACGTGTTAAGTGTTTATGATTGAGCATAACAACGAAAATATTTTACACATTTTTTTGCATCCCAAATATCTTAATAAAAGTTTTCTTTATTGTTTTACCTGAGTTTACAAACGCTTAATTTTATTTTGTTGTTTTATTTTATTTGCTTTTTAATTTTACTTTAATCATAAGGCAACATCTATAAAACACCCTGGAAAAAAAATATTAGAGGCCACTGTACAATAGCATCTATTATGATGTTATTTATATAGCAAAATTGATATATTTTTAATTATTAATGTTTGAAATGCTATATTTAATTAAATTAATTTGTGTTAAGTTGCACGATAAAATGCAGTTCCCAGACGTATACAGTACATCAAGTAAATAGTCTAGCACCATATGGAATGTTCAAATGCCAGTGTTAAAATTGTAACTACATATATAATCCATGTGTAAACAAGTGACACAAAGCTGTTATTCATTTATACCATTTATTTCGAATGCTATACTTGGTGTATTTGAGCAGTATAAGCAGGTACCAATTCTCGTTTAATTGACTTAAAAATTAATTAGAGCAACGCTTTTATTATAAATTTGACGGTAAAGGAACAGACAATTTGTTTAAGGATACAAAATAGATAGAGGTACATGCACATTTAAAGTGAAAATATAATGGTAATTTCGTTTCCTCTAAGTTTTCTAAGCTATTTTGTTTACGTCATACACAAAATTATGAAAAGTAAATGCAAACATTATTTAGTTGTATTGGCAATAATTAAAATTTAGTTTTCTGTAATGCAAAATTTATGTTAAAGAAAACAAACGAGCAACACTATTTACATTTATTTTGTTTGAAGAGTATATCGGATATTTCATGTGATGGGTTGTTTCTGCGCCGACAAGAAATGTTTTAAAATAATCGTTTGATCGAATGACTGATTCAAGTTATAAAGCATAAACGCGCAAAAACATGTTATGAACATAACATTTTGGGTAAATTTAGGGTCAAAACTTAAACTGAGACATATGCTCTATTAAGTACCGGGCCAAAAAAAAAATTAAATAAATAAGCCAAATAACAGCTTTAATGAAGTGGTGAACAATTTTAAGAGCTGCGATTGCACAACAATATGTGCTGGAACAAAATTACAAACTTCTTAAATAAAATGTTAAACTAATAATATAAAATGCTAAAGCGGGCAAATACAGTAAAAAATAAAGAAATTATAATAAAATAAGATAACAATAGTTTGTAAAAAAAATAGTAGCTGCTATTTTTCACCGAAAATCATAAAAACAGGTCTGTGTTTCGAAATATGATAATCGGGTCAACCAATGAGATTGCGCAATACTGCTAGCTTCCCACACCCGAGGTCTCCCAGAAACAACGAGCGACACAAAGAGGGAGTGAGATCTAAAAAATAAACAATTCGGTTTTATACGAGCAGTTTCGCTGACGGCAATAAAATTCCCTCGAATAAAATATTTAAAAAAAACGAAACATTTGGCGGCTATAGCGCATGCGCGTGACGGGGTGAACGGCCATCTTGGTTCGAAAAACCCACCACGCTAAATCCTTGCATTGTATTTGTATTTGGTACGCCTGCCTGCCCGCCCTTACTACATGCGTTTTCCCTCTTCCCCCCCCCCCCATTTTCTATCTCTCTTGGACGAACGGGTCGGTGTTTGGTGACCGGCTTCACCACCACCCACTGCGCGGTGAAATCAAATATTGTCGTCGGGCGAACAGTGTGAGAGGGGGGGGGGGCAAACTGACGCCGGAATGTCTAGATCGCTGTTGTGTCGACACAGACAGGGCGCACTGCTGGCACAAATATACATACGTGGCGAGCAGTATATTGCTTGTTTCGAGTCGTCGCACTCTCTGGTCGGTTAGAAGGGAGGGGGATAGAGAGAGAGAGAGAGAGAGAGAGAGAAAAAAAATAACCAACGAAACATATGCACTGGCTTCTGCAGACAATATGGCGGCCACGCAATGGCAGGATCCGCAAATGTTTGCTCGCGAAATCGCGTCAGTTACATCTGGCGACACTGTCTAGTTTTTTATTGCTTGCAGTTATATTCCTCCTGCGCCACTTTACTCCCCTGGAAAAAAAGAGTAGACAATAAAAGCATACTCTGAATTGAAAAAAAGGAAATGCTAACCATTTTGTGTGTACATACAAAAAATAGTTACGTGCTGAAAATAGGAACGTTTACAAGTACAACCGCGCTGTACAACCTTGATCAAGACGACAAATATTTAAAACTTTCACTTGAAATTCCCAAATATAATTTTTTAGTACGTGAATGGCCTGAAATTTAAGTGATGAATTTGTTGCTAATTGTTTGGTAAGGACAAATAAAAATCCCTACATATTTATAACCCCGTGGGAGGTTTTAACTTCATGACAGGCTCATTTTTACCATAAAATTTGTGTTATTTAATAATACATGTAATGTGAATTTAAAATTCCAAGAATATGTATATACACGATGTCTTCGAATTGCTCATTCGAACATTACATTAAAACAATATCCTAAAGTGGTGAAACAGTACAACGCTGGCTAGCAGGCCTCAAAGATGTACTGCGGGCCAAACAAAAATTAATCAGGGGAGCTTTTAAAACCGCAATAACCACGAAACGGCAACGCGTAGTTTTTTTTAAGACAACACATTACCCAGATTTTTGATTTCAATGGATTTCAATTGCGGGTTTCAATATTAATTACCGGTAATTTTTGAAAAGTAGTACGGTAGTTAATATGTTGTTATTGTTGGTGTCTGGGAGACACAAATACAGGAAAGATTATTAAGATTTTGTCAGGTACGATAATACGATTAAGATTTAAATTGGCGTTTCATTCAATCTAAATTGAGTCATGTTTGCCAGTTTTATTTTCTTTGAGTCAAAGAGTTTGACAGAATAAACCATTTCAAGATGGCGCGTTGTACACCATTGGTGCGATGTGTTTTTGAAAGTCAGCGAAGTGTGAGTGTACCATAGACGGCATTAGCAATGGCGAACGGTAACAACTGTCGAAGAAACAGAGAGAAAGGCGAGATGAGGAGCGGATGCTGAGCGAAACCGATCGATACTAGGTGCCTCATCAAGCGAAATGGAGAGACACTGAGAGCGCTATGCAAGTGCTACGCCAGCCGAGATCGTCTCCAGTGGCTGCCGCTTGCAAGAGACCGCGACAAATCTAACTTTGGCTCTGTGAATGCGAGGAGAAAACCAGACTCATCCGATGCCGTTTCGCTAAATAGCTATGGAGTCGCTCCAGCGTTCGAGAGCAATCGATAAAACGCTGCTGTCTGGCGCTGCGAGATGATGGGAAAGAGTAGGAAAAAGAAAAAAAAATTATAATCCCAGCTTCCCAGCTTGCTGTGCGACTGGCTGGTATGACGCGTTTAGTACGATACGGTATGACCAAAGAGGGAGACAGTTGTGCTCAAAATTAGAAAAAAATATTGGACATTGCGTTATACGTTTTATGAATTGCTATATTGCTCATGAGCTGAAAAAGATACAAGATTTTATTGCTATTATTATTTGTATATAAAATAATTGTTGCTTGGTTTCCAAATTGAAGAACTGTATTAAAGGCAAGGATATAAATATAAAACTACCGGTATAAACTTCAAATACAATACAGTTAATTTTGCATTAGGTTAAGCGATTAAGTATTTTTTTATTTTTCGTTGAGTCATATTCATGTACAGCACATATTCAGTCATGACAAATTCATTAAAAACAAAACGAAACAATTCAATTCACAACAAAGTCATTCTAACAAATCGAATTTCCAGACCTCACATTAAACAGTAAATTGTGATTTTTCTGATCTCATTCAGCAATTAACAGTCGTCCCTTCCATTTCGATTAAGCTAGAATTCTCGATGAATTATTCATTTTCACCCGATTAATCCGGCTAAGTGAATTTTCCGAAGTATCACTTCGGACAAGTTCAATTTGTTGTTGTTGTTCGAACGGGAATTGTCGCCCAAGTTCGCCTCGTATCCATTACATTCGCACAACCGAATTCTGGCGATGTACCCAGCTACGTTTTAATTAAAACTGCGATGGAGGGGGGGGGGGAGGGAGCATGGTGAAGGATCAGCGGCCAACAGCTGCGTCGTGTCAATAATTCACGACAGCTTAGATGCAGAAGGTTGTCGGTGGTAGCGCCAAGAGGGGTGGTAAGAGGAAAAGGGGTGGTTAATCCACCAGCAGGAACCTATAGGAGGACACACAACACGTGTTTTGATAAGGCGCAGTAAAAATGCAAAGTCACGGCGCGCCCATTAAACTGGAAACGCCGACGCACCACACACACACACGAGACAAGGCGAGTTAGAAAAGTCAATGCGAACGGGCGAGGAGGAAGAGCGGCGGGAGGAAGGAAGGCTTATTTTATCAGCATCTTAAGCGAAAGCAGCTCTGCATAGATATACATACGAACAGCGTACACAGAGCAGCGATCGTATTGGGAAGCTCGTTGGTGCGGCACGACTAAGCCAAGAAGCCCTTCAACCGGCGCTAACGAACAAAGCCCAATCGATGCCACGCAGATTGCGTTCTCATCGCCTCGCTCCGCGCTCCCCCACTCCCCCTCCCCCCACACCCACCGATCCCTATATCGTCGATCCGCATCGCAAAGAGCGATCTCCTCAATAACTAGATCGCGCTCGTATATGCGTGTGTGTTCGCGCGCGGCACGTGATCGTGATCTGCATAAGCGTCTCCTCCCGACCGGCTGTGATGATTAGGCGCTCCATTGTGTAGATGCTGGAGCGGTGGCTGCGATAGAAGGCGGTGGGTGGAGGGGAATATAACGAAGGCGAATAAACCTTGTCACCCACCACCGCCACCAACCAGGCTGGCGCATTGTTTTCCATTGTGTTGAGACGCGCGATTCCAGTAGCGTCATCCCGTCTTTCGCTGTTGGGAATCGGTATGCAGTCACGGGAAATTTCGCTTTGAAAAATGTATGACTAAATATGTGGGCGTAAAAAATGAAAGTTTCTGAAATTGTCGTTATTATTTAGACTTAAATCTCAAAACGTGACCTGAAATTTTGATTGATAATTGAAATATCCTATTTTGCGAGACGACGCCTAACCTTAACCTAGAAGATCGAGTGTATTTAAAAATTCAAATTCAGAAATTCGTTTAGTTTGGAAAAAGACAGAATCTGTTCAAACATAAAATATTGCTTGAAGAAATTTAATAATTTTGATACATTGAATATAATAAAAATTAATTTTGAACATGATATCTATGCAAAACATGAATTAATAACGTTTGTTGTTAAATATACTTAATATAAAATTATTATTTTAATGTGCGGGTTGGTGCTGTGGAACTAATAAGATATCCAGAACTGATATATTTATTTTTTAAATCCGATTTCGATTCATGACACCAGGACGCATACGTGAAAGTGACAATTTTTCTTCTAAATCGATGGCGTTACCGTTTCCTAACGGAGAACATGTTCGAATTATACGATTTTTTTTTATCACGTACGCCAGTCGGCACGCTTAGCATGTCTTTATTTATAAGCAAAAAGATAGCTATCGCACGCCTCTATCCCTCTTTTCCGTTCCTCTATTGGATCAGCGATTCCAATTTAACTTTTCCGTTCCATCTAGCATCCCCCGGCATCGCCGATGCATGGAACAGCCAGTGGTGGCTCCTTTGTTGTCGCTGCATACGTAATCACAAATGTAAATAGGCAAGTGCTTGGATTCGTGACGCGTGTGTCCTCATGCATTGTGAATATGGGCGTTCTACAGTCAGCGCCGTTCGCAGAAGTTGGAATGAAGGCGTACATCTATGGTCGTATTGCTCCAACGGGAACTTACGATGTGTTACTTTGGCATATTTTAAATTAGGTAGGATGGTTGTTGACATAGCGAAAAACTGGGAAAAAATGTATTTGAATATAGCAAAAATCTTACGACTTTGTAGAAGTATCGATTGACTATGTAGAGACTAAGTATAGGACAACACTCGTTGAAGGAAAAATGAGGATAATATCATAGCTAAACTTCCCTTTGAAATGTTTTATGCGCTTTTGTAAAATTAGTATTAGCACACTTGCGATTATTAGAAAAAAGTGCAAAAATAATTGGCCGACAATTAGGGACAATATTATCAATTTTTTAGTTCGTATATTCTGCATTGGTAAGGTCTTTACCAATTGGTATTGAATTTCTGGTTCGAATAATTCGAGGACTGTAGATCCTAAGAATAAGAAGGACGCTCATATTCGCGTGCATAATTGTCTTAAGATGGGTCCGTTAAACGTGTTTCCTTGTCCAGACTTTAAATTTTAAACCAATGTATTTGTTATCTGATTCCAATTGTCGCTTTTGCCCCATACATGTTTAGGGACATAACAGTTTTCTTGAGCACGAACATTACTAATACAATGTTATAAAAACAATAATTTGTAAGCAAATTGAATTGAGTTCAGTACAGCTTTGGCATACTTACACTTTTTTCGAATAATAACGAGCGATGCTTTCATAAAGAAAGGGATCACGATTACGAAGCGATATGGTCGAACGCTTTGCGCTTGTCCGATATTGGTCGTTTGCTCACGGAAGGCTGAACACGACGCAATATCGAGTAATTGTTCGCCATCTTGGAATTGTGGTCTAACGCCATATCCGCTAGACCAGTGACCACAATAAGCGGGATATTGGGACGAGCAACCAGACCGAATCGTGGAATCGTGTCCCCCCTCTCGTATATATTTTCTTCGCTACATTTGACGCGAACTCGTGCCGCCCGAAACGGCCATCATTTACCGAAATAACTAATGGGAGGGTTGACGATGACGGTCGAGAGCAAACTGAGCCAATACGCTTGACATCATGGAATTGATGCCTGTATCGTATAGGCGCCTTGTGCCATGACGTGGGGCGCCACCTTTCGGGACAATGCCCTAAATAGTAATCCGTCTGTGGGTCACGAACTTATTTCGTCCCAATTTTGGTGATGTCACTTCTGTTGTAGAACGCCAAAAATTAAATATGTTTTTACAAAGAATTGTAATGAAACTTGGCTCGGGCTATAGGTGAAAATTATGCCAAAATTATAAGGATTTTAATAAAAGGATTTATAATGAAGAGGTTCAAACGAAATTTACTTTTGGGCAACAGCTTATTGTGATAAGCCAGCTATCTTTGTAATAACAAATATACATTCTCGTATTTTAATATTTCCCACAGTGTGGAAATTACAAATATATTCCATCTTTGGTTAAACCAATAGTCCACTTTATCGTTTGGAACAAAAGGCGACGCGAAAGCATAAAAGTTCAAACCAGAACCTAACGCCATCTAGTGATAAAATTTGTCCTTACCTTCTTCCAAACAAAAGGGAACGAGATGTACGGTTCGTCGCTCGCTAACCGCACCGGAATTACAACCGGATGACGCCAAATACGGGCGTTAGTCACTCTTGCGGCCGACACCGGCGGTGGTCAAATGTGTCCCCGGTCGACGATGACCGCATTCCGAACGACTGACCATGCAGTTCAAATGTGACCAATAGGGGGCACGGGTGCCAGCCAACATCAGCTACCGTGTTGTCGTTAAGAATTCCCCAAGTAAATCAGGAGTCATAAATCGTTCGCGCGCTAATACACACCCTCTGTGGGAAAATCATTTCGGTTAAATCACCATTTGGAATCTGGGAGTACAATAAACACCAAGATTTGGGGATTTTGGAATGCATGTTGAAGCTGATGATGCATTTTAATGCATACTTTTTATTTAGTAAAATACTGCTAATGTCCAAACGTTGTCGTGTTACGTCCTCTATGATCAAACAAATCTCATAATTATTTCAAATAGTAATTATTTTTGCTTGTTAATATCACACGCATCTGTATATTTTTTTATTTTTCGGCATAGTTACGTCAGAGATATGAGAAACCATAAGAGAGACGCTATCTAATACCTTTCGATTCTCTGACAACATTGCCCAGTGATGAACAACAATAAATATTTTTTAATATATAAATACATATATATATATATATACATGTATACTGACAGCAATAGTTTCACCAACAATTTGGTTGTCTAGATGTTCTTAGGAAAACGCCAATCAAAATATGTTTGCTGGCAAACAAAATGCCTCTTCCACGTTATAGAATTGCCTTAAGCGTAGAGAAAAAAGCTACAATCATTATGTATTATCAGTGACATTAAACGGATGTCAGCCACACCACTAGATGGACAAAACTGACATACAGCTAACTGCTGACCTCACGTCGGCTTAAAAGCGAACAACACGCGGAGGGATGCGAGGGAGAACAGCAGTTAACAGAGTTGGTTCGTCCGGAACACAAAATTGCTAGAATAAGTGGCGCGTCCGCAATTTGAAATCTCCTATATATTTCATCTAGGAGATTTGTGTGACCTTTTCTGTGTAGTGACATACGCCCACGTCATGCTGTAAATGTGACTAGAACACGACAACAGAATTTTGACGGAAGAGAGAAAGATCAGTGCGCCAAGGGCGCGAACCCCTTTCTCCAAATACACATTTATTTATATCCCGCCACCGAATTTCATCCCTCCAAGCTCTACTAAAGCTGTCATGGTTACAGCATCAGCCACAGAGAGAAAGGGGTTGAACTTTCGACTGGAAGTGAGATGAGTGAGCAAGAAACGGAGGGTGTTTGCGATGGTGACTATGTATGGAATTGAAATGGGGTAAGGAGAAAGGATAAGGGAAGGGTATTCAAAATTTTTAGTGAAGCTATAGGCTTTATGGAGGCTTATTAACTACATATGCAAATGAGAGGATTTTCTATTGTCGCGCGGCGTTATGACAGCTAGTGGCATGTGTGTGTGTGGCGGGAGGGGGAGGGGGGAGAAGGTTGATGGGGGCGGAATACCAGCTCTCTCGTCAAAGGCAGAAAGGGGATCTAAAAAGAATTTCTGACGCGATTGTCGACGATGCCTGTATGTGGACCAGAGGTTTTGTACGCCAACGCGAGCGCGATTTAATTTTAGAATGACCTCTGAACGTCGAAGGCCTCGCTTTACGCAGCTTCAGCGGAACCATTTTCACTTTCCGGAATTGTGATTGGGATTGATCGCTCTCCATCACTTGTCGTCAGTGGGAGATAACACATCCGTTTGCGGAAATGCCGGTAACGACCGCAGTAGTGACTGACACATTCAGTTTGATTGCCAGATGGACTTAACATTTTTGTCATATGAAAAGTGTAATTTTATAATTTAAGTAGAATTAGAATGAAGGTTTACACTGTTTTAAAATATACGGTCGTACTTCGAATGAAATCAAATATCTATCTGCTATTATATTATTTCTTGCTTAAAGGTAACTCAAAATGTTGTAACATGATCCAATAATTTTAAAATGTGCTTAACGAAGTAAAATAAACATACGGGAAAATTTCGATTTATGTAAAATTTATCTAAAAAATTTATGTACTTCCTAAAGTAAATACAAAAGTAAATGTGCATAATTTTCGGGATATTTAGTGGTAGTTCTTACGCTAAGATTGTCCAAATATATTTTAGTAACCGCTGAATTCAGGAAAGTTGGATTGGTGATGCAGAATTTCGGTAACCATGCCATTGGTTTTATTTTAGAACCAGGCTCTTCGAATGCGTAGTGGTCGTTAGTTAAATCAGTTCGCGGTGAACCCGACATCACATTTCGTTCGCACGCGCTATATACAAAAGAGAGAGACCAACCGTGTCGCTCGAATCTCTCGTCAATGGTACGCTTAGCGCCACTGGCGGTAAAAATTAGCATAATTCGTGACATAACGGGACAATAGTGATCGGGACTGGACGAGCAATGACTCGAGCAGCAAAACTACCACCCACCGTTCCAACTTCCATAAACGTATGCGTGATCGCCAGGTGGCCAGTTATTATCGATTCCCCAAAGACTTACCACTACAACATTAGTGTTCGCTCGTTCGCAGCGCACGATTATTATGGTGTTTAATCGAAAACCGTTGTTGATAATGATTGCTCTTTATTTCATTCGTTGCTTAAGCTGCCGCCTTGCCATTTGTTATTTGATTGGCCAAACAGCGGCCGCCGATTATGTTTATGTTCTCGCCGGCTCTGTTTGGACTGGTGACTAATTTTCTGTTTTTTTTTTGTCGTTGCAGGAATTGGCGGACATCTTGCAAGGTGACGACAAAACAAATCACTTCGCTGATTACTTAAGATGTGGGACGGCCTTTTTGGAACATCAGGACGGCCTTTTTTTTGGATTTCCATCATTACTCACTAAAGAACACGGCTTCGGGTGACTTTTTTGACGCACGGTATTTTTAAAGGACGAAAGTTATGTTTGGCATATTTGGACATTTCGCGTCGGATTGAAAAAAATTCGGTTTAGACTTTTATCTTTATCGTCATATACGGAAGATTTACCGAAAACTTTCCTCGTCTCTGATCGCATTTCGTGTTCACTGTTTGCCTTGATGTCACTTTCAATGTTCATAAGGCACGCGGTGAATGCCAAATGAGGTTCGGAATCAAGCAACTTAATTAGTCGACGCCATCGAGTTTCGAATAAGTCAATCGGTAATTTCGCCTCACGATTGTAGTGGCCCGTTGACGGTGAGCGACCGTTTTTTATGGTGATCATTTATCTCTCTTGAGTTTTCTTTCCAATGCATGTAATCTATTTTTTATTATCCAGGTAAGTTGTATTAATTTTGGTTTGCAATATTCTACAACATATTTGCGTACATACCTCATGCTAAATCAAGGTAAAATATTGAAATAAAAAATATTTTAAAGAAAGAAAACGTTTTTTCCAGTTTCTTAGAAGTAGAATATTCACGTGTGTCTTGACTGCATAGCTCGCACCAACAAATTCAATTTCCAATAATTTACGGTAGCTCAGAGAAAATTTCCTGGCAAATTGATAAAATACAACTACGATATTCTGTACATACTTTATGTAGATCGTTGAAAAATATACGAATAGTCGAAACATATAGGGAAATAGTTTAGGAAAGCTACCGTTAAATTTCTAAAAAAACCACCTCTTGTTTATACAGAGTTGTCATTTTGTTGATTATACACGAGGACAATCTTTTGGTATTATGCTTGGAAGTAACTGATAGCGAGAAAAGTAAATTTTCACAATTATATCCAGCACATTTATTAAATATGATTATTGGTCGAATATACATGTACTACACACCTGGCTCATTAATATAAGCTTTAGATCCTCTCCCGTATACAACCCATCATCAGCGAACATTTTCCAACAGGTGTCGACAAGGAAATTTTGATATAGGGTGAAACGTTACGTGGGAAGTGACAGCAGCCCGGCAAGAGCAAAGCAAAGGGGAGAAAAGTAGTGATGCACAATAGAAAACTCCCTCATTACCCATCCATTGTGCAGTCACGATCTATCTCGACTGCTTCGCTGCAGCCTTCACCGCGCACCTTTTATTTCTCCCCCACCCCCATCCAGTCAATCAGGCATCTGATGAATCACGTGCGCCAACTGCAGTGGCGTCACCTGGTGGGTGGAGGACGTTTCACCGATACGACCTTTAGAGGGTCGCTTTCCGTTGCATACATACACTCAGCTAAACTAACAAAAGGTGTCAGCCTCACTGGATTTCGATCCACATATCGACAACGGAGGTGTTTCTCTCGACAACTGAGCACGCACACGCGAATATATGGGGGCGAAAAGATTGATTACGCAGAACTCCTCGAGCGTGCCTCTCTATTTACTGACAGGTATTCACCAGACAATCGATTCATCCGTTTTGCTTTTCTGTGATTCTTCAGTAGCCCAGCTGTTATACTGTATATTTAAAAGCAGCGTAATAGACTTAAACTCATTTGAAAACCATTCATGGAGAAATACGTGAACCTGCATCCTGAGAATAAGTTATATTAATTTCCACATTTTTCATTCATTAGTTATACTATAAATTAGACTCATTAAATAGTGACGTTCGAAACAGAAGAATCTGTGAAAGATCACACGCAACTCGTTTGATCAAGCAAAATATGTTGGTACTCAAATTGAAAATATATTTTTTTTAAATCACCGTAGCGCCTAGGGCACTACAGGATTACTGCACCTTCGTGTCTCTGTGGAGATATGTGAGGGGCAGGGAAGTAAAGGGAAGAGGGATGGCAGCTGGAATAGTCAGGCTGCAGGATCCACCACTAAGCTCTGGACTCCCTAATGGAAGCTCAGGGGTAACGCCAGTACCCCAGGCTAACG
>JAUJYS010002504.1:0-14664 GCA_033995665.1 Melogona broelemanni
GGGCAGGGAAGGGCTGGGAAGGAGATTGGCAGCTGGTATAGCCAGACTGCAGGATCCACCCCTGAGCTCTGGACTCTATTAGATTTTAATTTAGAAAAAAAAAACTCGCGGACACAGGGAAAAAGGTTCTAAGAAGCTTAGGTGAGATTAAAGAATAATTGAAGACCATTTTAACGTCATTAAGCTTGCAGCTTTAAAAAACCAATTCAGTCTTTAGCGAATCTAATCTAACGTTAATCGAAAACTCAACAGCGTCGGAGCAGACAAAAAGAAAATAACCAAGAAAAAAACCCAAAAACAAATTGAAACATCATTAATGTATGCAACGAAATAATAGCCGCCAGACAACAACAAAAATTCCAGACAATGAGAAAATAAAACCACCGGAATCTCCTACTAAAATCGCGATAACGACATGACGTTGTAATTAGGCGCCTCATTAGGCTCGTCTGCAGTAGCCGAGGTGCAACCTATAGGTGTCAAGGTGAAGGCGGATCGCGCAGACTCAAACCTATCTCAGCGCCATCTATTATCGGCCCATCCGATCGACAAAAAAGGGTCATATTTTTCTATATAAAGATGCAATTTTTCAAGAAGTCAGCCAGACGGTCAAGTCTGCGAGAAAACGTGTTCAGCGATATTTGGCGGCCACAGCACATAATTCACCAAATCGTCTAGCGCCCATCAAAAACTGCTTTCTGATACTCCTGGCGGTGGAAGGTGGAAACCAAGGTTCAGAATTCAACGAATGCTTCAAGAGTGTCTCCCCTTTCATCCCTTTGGTTGGAACGTGATCAAATGACCACAAACTCGTCGGTGGCCAACCAAAGACCTGAAATGATTAGAAATTTGAGAATAATGCATCCTATCGATACTAAGTTTGAATATATTCAAGTAAAAAGATAGTAAATATTAGGCTTCAGATCTAGAAAGAAATCTAACGTGTACCCGACAATGTACAGACACGGGACCCATGGGTTTGCCAGTCTTATTCGACAGTCAAACATAGTCAACTACGTGTAAATAAGTGACCACGTCTTATATGACTGATTCAAGCGTAGTCTTGGCCCCACACTCGCCAAAGATCCCCCCTACCCCCGACTATTAATATTGACGTCCCACCTGAAACTCCCGCAGAGATCTTGTACACATCATTAGCATAAAAAATTAGCACCTTTACCCGATAATACCCGCCAGATACGCCAAGATACGCACATACGGCCTTCGCACACACCGCAACTGCGAAAACAAAAACAGCTAAAGCAAAAATAATCTAGTAAAATGTGACTTCGGCCTTGAGCGACAGGGCATTTCGAGAACGAAAAAAAAATCAACGCTGCAGTTCCGAATTAGCGAACAGGCACAAATTGTTGCTTTTAATTAGGATGCGCAGGTAATTGGAAAATGTCAGCGAGTGGATAATCGAAAAATCGAAACTAAAAAATGGGAAAGTGCTGAACACGATACATGTACATATTAGGGCGATGGTAATTACTATAACAAATATCTCCACGCCATCATTAGTCAATAGAGGTAATTTATTTAAAACTTCGTATGCAAATCACGATTCAAATAGGCAAAACAGGATTTCTAATAAATCGAGTGCATTAATTGTCAGACCCAATACACAAACATTTTTGACTATTTTAGGAAAGGTGATTATACAATTTCTTAGCCTGAATCACGCTCAACCCAGTTGAATGAAATATTCCGAGTAAACCACCCATCAATTTCCTATTTTTAAACCACCAATTACTCTTCTCCTTTGAGCATAAACGCCCCCTGGAATGTGGTCTTTTTTGAAGCCGTACAGATTTTAAGATTGCAACTGAAGACCAAGACTAAAGATGTTGTTTATGTAGTACGCAGTTTTAAATAGAAAGTTTAAATACATAACCGACCATAAGCATGGGTACGTCGACTCGGAGCGCATCTAGGACAAATAAAAATAAAACCAATAAATTAACTATTAAATAAAAAGTGGTTTTATTTAGTTCCCTGTGACCGTATTTCTTTGTTTGTTTTATTGACACGTGAAAAAAAAATTATTGTTTCCGTGCCATCACCCCGAAAAATTATGCGGGGGAAATTCAGCCACCCCTTAGTTGCACCGCGGTGGTAACTGTGAGGGGTGGCTTTCACACAGTACACGTCAGCCAGCAAATACTTACTATAATAAATCGTAATAGGGTGGCATCAAAAAATTATTATTTTGTAAATATTCCTTTGAATAATTTCCTCCCACAATTTATCAACAATTATTATTTGCCGATCGATATTAAAATAAACGGGGCTTACCTATAGATCACTCAAAATCAACAGAAAATAATAAAGGCACGATCGATCGGGTTTTTCTTCATTCTTAATGCCCACACCATCATCAAAAAGAGAGGATTTATAGCTATAATGGCATTCTCGGTGCGCTAATAAAAAAATATTTCCCAGCACGCTCTCTCTGAGTCTCTCTACCAGCACACCTATGCTGCGGCAGACGCCTTCCTTCAACAAAGCAAGAGCCGCCGACGTTGGTTGAAACCAACCGTTGATCGGTAGGCGGCGCTCTGATAGGTGATGAAGATAATAGGTGTAATTAGAAACCAAACATTGCCCGCGACTACGACAGCAGCAACGAGCAGCTCGGGCGAAAGTCAACGGCGGAGGACCCGTGCGGCCACGGCAAGAACAAACACGGCTCACGCATCCTCCCAAATCATGAGCAGCTCAGATGGCCATAAATAAAGCATCTAAGTGGGGCCGGATTTCTATGCCGGATATTGGACGCCGATACGAACGAAATCAACCAGTCCTGCATTTCTCATTGAAATTAAATGTCGAAACTGAGGCGGTAGAGCAATCGCCTGTGGTGCGGCGATCCCGGGTTCGATTCCCGGCTGGAACTCTCATTAGGAACGGGAGAAAATGTACCCCTCCGCCAATCGTATCCGATACGGCTGTCGTAGCTCAACGGTAGAGCATATGACTGTTGTGCGGCAATCCCGGGTTCGATTCCTGACTCGAGCTTTCGTCATTCAATCCCAAGGCACTGGTCCCAATATCCCGAAATATTAATCCCAAACATTTTTTCACGTTAAGAATAATTAAATTCTAAATCTAAATAATTGCACCAACGTTTACAGGGTATATATTCTCCTATAGTGATACTAACGCATAAATCCATGACGTCACCAGGAGACGAAAACGACAAAGCGGAACATACCAACGAACGAAATTGCACACAAACTTAATTTCATCTTTGCACCCAGACAAAATGGCGATTGAACGAATTCTGTTCGATGCGTAAAAATTCGGGCACGACTTTATGAGTAACCAGAATAAGTGAGGAATAACTTGTAAGGGTGGGTGGTGAAGGGTGGGAGAAACTATTCGCCGGCAACGAAAAAAAAAAAGCTAATTTGATGAGTTCTGAGAATTGGCCCCCATAATAATGGAACGCATTACACTTTTTCGAAACAATAAAAACTCACTAGATCGCCGAAGAGCAATATTTTATGGGCCAGAATAGTATCGCGATGGAATTTAATTTTTGATTTGTTTTTCGCTTACGTGGCGATACACTGGCAACAAAGCGTGAGTGCTCATATCGAAATTAACGAGAAGCTTCCAATGACATCGTCATCGCCTAACTATGAGAACAACAAACAAAACTACAACATAGTAATACAATAAATTAATTAATAAGCCTTGTTTTCTTTAGTAGAGGCAATGAATGACGAAAATTATATTAATACAAGCGTCGAGAGACTGAAAGGGTTGCGAAAAATTCACGCTGGGTTGCAATATAATTACGAGTATGCAAAAAATACTCGGGAAGGTATTTTAGATATTCGTATTTCAACATTTCCGGGTCAATTTCAATACTGTGCTCCTTATTTTTAATTGAAAATCTGACAGCGAACGAAGAAATAACAGATTAATGATTTATTGCAGCCCGACCATGCTTTAAAAAAAAAGAATAACTACCAGGGCGCTTTCGAAAGCTCGACTAGTGAGAAGGTTACGCTCAAACTATAAGCTGGAGAAAGTAATTTAAATCAAAGGAGACAGGTTGCGCATCACAATGCAATCCATTCGTATATAGGCGGCAGCGCACATTTGTAAATATCCCCTTGAGATCAGAGTCATCACAGAGCCACGACTTCCTAGCCATGAAAATCATCGTATAATTTGTTGGTGGAATGGACTCCCAGAAATTAGCACTTGTGACTTCATAGCATCAAATACCGTTAGCAATCCATAACGCTAACAACGATGATAGAAAAAAACACGATTGACCAATAATTTAATAAGACAGTGTAAATACTATGCAGGTGACGCGGGTTCAATCCCCGACCGAGACGTCCGAAATTTTTAAGACGAGAGAAATTTCGTAGCCGCCATCGAAATGAAAATATAACCGTGGAACCCGTGCTTGTACGTTCCTAGGTACACCCTACAGATCCGTACCTAGGTCTGAGACCCAGACTAGATCAAATTACCAGGGCGCCCCTGTGGGTTTTGAGTCCATTAGGTTGGAATAAATCTCCTTTCGCAAAAACAGTACAGGAGAATGCTGACGACAAACACATGGTAAGCCTACCAGAGGATTTATTTGTACGGTCTCGTTTATTTTGAAAACGTCAATGGCCTCATGAGGAGGATCATGTTTCAGGGGTAGGCATTCGAGCCGCGGCACAGGTACGTGTGCGCCATACACCTGCACCACAGATAAATTAAATGGCCACGAAAAGTGTGAAACGGTTCATTCATTCTCATTGAATATTGAATCGCATACTTTTAAGTTGTGCCGAGAGGGGGGAGAGATAGAGAGAGAAAACCGCAAGGTCAATGACACATGGCGCTGTTGAATACATCGCCTTATATCAGATCCGGAAATTGTTCAAATTCGGCTCCGCCGGTTTCGGCTGACACCCTACGAATAAACCAGACGCGCCTGAGTAATTCAATAATTTCATTTATAATATAATTAAATTATAATTTTATAATTTAATTGAACTCATGAAATCTAGCTGAGCAGAAAGTAGAGTGTAATAACGACATTTTGATGTTGAACTATTTATCAATTTAAAATGAATGCAAAATAAAGTACAAGAATAAAGTGCCGTTACTCTATACTCTCCGCCGTACCGGAAAAAATACTAATGAACTAAAAAGGGAATTCAGTCTAATAAAATTTGAAAAAGTTAAAAGAAATTCGAAAATGAAAATTCCAATTAAACAAAATAAAAATAAAATAATTTCGCGAAATCAGTTTAATTCCGGAATTTTCACTTTCACTATTTCGTTTCAGAAATTGCATTCAACTAAGCATAGTTCTACGATTACTGAATTACGATTACCGAACACACTACTACGATTACTGAACATTGATTAAATGACTTTGGCGTTACACGTCATTATTTTAATGTTACAGGGGCGCAATATAATTTAAATTTACTTATTCAATATACTGTATAGTTTTTTTCTTTTTACAAAGTTTCACTTCTGCCATTAATATACAGGCTTGGCTCTAGCATAAAAAGTGACTTATTGGAATAGTACAAATAACAACATAACATGGCAGAGACTGAAGAGCATCAAAATACAGACGGACAAAATAAATTAAATTCCAATTTCTATTTACAGCCGGCGTATAGGAACTCGTCTGATCAAACTCGTTCCAGCCACCAGCCCTCAACAATTTCACACGCCCACTTCGAGAGAAATCTTTAGCCCGCGCCCAGGTGAGAAATCCAACCATGGCCCACAATGATTCAACCATGGCGGTGAAATAATATAGGCACAAGATTGCGTAACCTGAGAGTACAACAGCAACAGACAACCCAGACGCCTAACAGCAGGCACTTTATTTCTACAGATCTTCTCGAGAACCCACGACCAAAAAGGATCACTTTTCTTGAAATTTGTTAAGAACTAACAGCGAAATTCAACCCATGGAAAGGCGTTCATGCTTTGGAAGATCAACGGAGGATGAAGAAGGGGACGACAACGCACAACATATGGCTGAAGACCAACACCAAGAACACTCTTCAGGAGCTTCGAGAAGAGTCATCGAATCGCCCTATTTGGAGCATTTGTACCAGCACTACCTCACAAACCAGAAAAAGTTTGTCTATGAAGTCACCAAGAGGCGGGAACAACTCGATGATTAGAAGAGAATAAGAGAAGTGAGTCACTTTTTTTAGAATAAAGCAGGTGGATTAGGGTCTCAGGCAAGCGAATGTTTCAAGAAAAACAAAACAATGCGCGAAACTTAATACAGACAGTTTTTTTCGGCAATAAAAATAGGCACTTGTAAGCTGTATTTCCAATTAGCCACAGCGGGGGATGGTCGCAAATATCGCGTTACTCCGGTACGGATTTGCGATAACCGATTATTATTACATTTGGGCGGGGTTGAGGGGGAAAACAAGAGGAGTCGGCTAAAATAGGGGGAAAATGCCAACTTGTTCGGTCACACTTGAGCCGAGAGAAGGTCAGGACAAACAAATAACTCATTGTTTCACCAGGCACGGGTGAATGGGAAGGTGAAGCCATTACTTTTTTTTTAAACTTTACAGACGAAAAATGAGAATAAAAAAAGGAAACGAAGCTAACCATTACTTTTTTTTAGGTACATATCAGGAATTTTCAGAATATAAAGTTATGAATTTCACGCAATTGTCTCTGGACCACAACCATTGAACACTAAATTGCTAAAGAGCGGATTTGTGCAAACTGATTTAAAGAAATGATATCTGGTTCAAAAATGTTGTGCTTCTTTTTTACAAAAAAAAATATTTGTCATCACTGTCGTGATTCATCGCTGCCAACATACCCTCTAAACGCTTGAACATTTGTGGATGGTGCACATTTTTACCGGCGGGATCGAATTAACGAGAGCCCGCACCGGGAACCGAACCCGGGACCGTCGGCCGTCACACCAAAAGCAGTCCCACTCAACCAAATGGGCTACGACGATTTTACAATTTATCCCACCTCAAAATGGCGTAAATCGTATAGGATCCCATTTGCAAAAAAACGCTGCAATATTTTTAACTATCGTCCAACAGGTGCGCATGTGTTCAAAATATGGGAGGGGTGGGGAGAGAAGCTAAGCTGAAAGCGAAAAAGGGTTGAGAGCTGTCACAAGAACACTTGTTAAAAATGGCAATATTATGCATCTATAAATGACGCACCTACACAGATCGAGTCGACCGCTTTGCAGATTAAATAACCAGGATCAACAACTTACAATACATCTATCTACTAGCATACATCTATCTATCCAGAGGAAAGAAATGGTTCGACGATCCCCTTCTGGTGTATATGTAAAACCAATCGAGCTATAAATATCGCCCCCAACGGGTACGTTTCAAAATATATCAGAACACAACAAGGAATTGCGTTTTGGACGCAGGTACCGGATGAACGTAAACAACACCTGCATTGAAATACGTGTGACCACTTGTTTATCAAATGTGCTTAGTATTTATTTATTTTATTTTAAGCGATACACACATAAATGTAGTGTTGCTATGGTATTACCCTGTGTATGTGAGTATAATTCCCCCCCCCTTTTTCACGGACCGAATAAACGAGAGTCGAACCGGGAATCAAACCGGTGACCGTTGCACCACCAGCCGGTTACAATCTAACAGAGCTACGACAAGTTTTACATACTCGAGTATATAGCAGATTCACCATTCTGTCACACCACAAAAATATTATTCAGTTGAAAAACAAGAAAGTTTCTAAAAAATTAATTAATGGAAAAAAAATATCAATGAAGTTGTTGAGATCTTCTCCACTGATTATTTTTTAATTACTTGTGGCTGATGCTGATGTGGTCAAGAATGAAGATGATAAGTTTAGTAATTTCTTTCCATTTGTAATCGACATAATCGACATTGACGTGCCTGTATTTATTTTTACCATGCATCTGCTTGCCCTTTCTATTTTAGGTTTCACCAAAACGTACCCAAATCTAATCTTCATCGATTAGTTTAGGCCAATGCACTTGGGCAATCACCACCAACTTGTCACTTTCTCTAATCACAAAAATCCATTCCTATTCACCTAAGACCCGTGATACAAGAAACACGAACATCAGCGTTTTACGGCATCTCTCGTGTACACCGTCATCGGCAAATCGAGCCTTGCTTTGCCGCTTGAGACACCAACGGTTCCCGGACTTTGAAATTGGCGAACACACTCGTGCTCATATAAAATTTAAAGACACAACCAACCACAAGAATGTTCCTTAACATACTCGAACTCAATTTGAGAGAACGGCAGAATAATAATGATGCATAGTTTTTAAAGCCCTCCATTTTGGTGCACAAGCGTTTGTTAACATCGGTTCACGAAAATCCGCCAGACATGGGCAATTTAAGCTAGGTGCCGGGTCTCAGTAGTACTCAAGTGTGTTGAGGTGTAAGAGCAAGGGTAGTATCTAACAGCCGAAAAGGTGATTGGGAAAAGGGGGCGGAGCCGAGAATGTGGTGATGGCGGTGGAAGGGAGGAATGAGGGTTCAATACGTAACGACAGCCTAAAATAATTTATGACGAAAGGAGCGCTGGGGTCGGCCAAGCAAATCGCCGTCCGTCAGAAACGCCGCTGGGGGCGCTGCTAATTTCTGGCGCAGGATTGCAAACTGGCGAAACTTACGCTTTGCAGAACGCAAAAGCTCTACTCGCTCGACAGGCGATTGATCGGTTTCGGCGTCCTATAGCGTGATCGCGGGTTCAATTCCCGACCGAGACCTTCGGAATTTTTCGGCCGAAATAAATTCATACACACGCTTTCCTTCGAAATGGGAGTGATACCGTGGTATCCGCACCTGTATGTTGTCACTGACACGTTAAAGATCCCTACTCAGATTAGGAGCCCAAGTTAGGCTAAATTATCAAATTGTCACCCGAGTATGGCGGAGGTCGTAAATATTGAAGTATCGTAGTAGTATTGAAATAGGATATTTTCGACCTTTATCGGTCATTTGATCCCGCCATAGGCACCTCAAGGATTGTTTGTAGGAACACATTGTAACTGTAATAGTAATTTCTAGTGAGGAGGAATTTAGAACGATAGACTTGGAGGCAGTCTAGCGACGGTTTTACTTTCACCGCGGCACTACGCAGATGCGTGTGTGTGTGTGTGTGTGTGTGTAAATGGGCAGGCGTTAGACTCGCTCAGCTCGGCCGTGAACCTTATTGACGTTTAGTTTGATTTAAACGCTGCGCAGCAATTTGCCACGATGATAAGTCAACTGTAATAAGCTGGAATTAGGCAAAGATTATGCATGCGGCGCGGCAGCGGCCAAATTGCCGTGCCGCGGCCGCGCTTTTTCTTCTTCACTCGCTCGATCTCTCGCTCCCTCTCTAGCCGGCGCCGTAGCGTCACGTTCATAGAGGGCGCTCGCATCCTCACGAGATCCCGTGCCCGCATGTAGGAAAAGGCCAGCTCAACTCGGACTCGAATCGAATCAAACCACTCCATTCTAGATGGCCAAGCCATCACACCATTGAGAGGGTGTAGCATCAGCAATCAACGATAACTATTAAATGCCTGCACTAAACGATGTTCCGATCACAGAACCTCAGACCAGACTCAGAATTTCCGAATAGGATCGTTCAACTAATTCCACACCGAATTACTTCAAAATAAATTCTATCTCATCAAAAACAAGAAACCAGAACTTGCGATACTCTTTGTGACTCGGAGCATATCGCCTATTTAAAATTTAATGTGCCATTCGCACATTGCCTAAGCAACACGTAGGGTACAGAATCTCCTGAAATTATATTCGCTCATTGAGGGAAATTTTTCCCACAAAAAAAAATCGATGATACACTATTATTCGGCCGGTGGATAGTCCACAGTGTTGGGTTCGTTCCTTTTGAAAAGGAACCAGGTCCCGTTCCCGTTCCTCCGATGAAAAAAGGAACCAGTTCCCGTTCCCGTTCCTCAAAAATCAAAAGGAACCTAGGCGTTCCTCCGTTCCTCAAAAAAGTAACCAGTTTCTATGAACGGGAACTTTCCGTTCCGTTCCTACCAAACACTGTGTTGGGTTCATTCCTTTCGAAAAGGAATCAGTTCCCGTTCCCGTTCCTCCGATGAAAAAATTAACCAGTTCCCGTTCCCGTTCCTCGAAAATAAAAAGGAACCAAGGCGTTCCTCCGTTCCTCAAAAAAGGAACCATGTTCCTAGGAACGGGAACTTTCCGTTCCGTTCCTACCCAACACTGATAGTCCATCTATCATCAGCCATCATTCCGCGCACAAAAAGCGGCGTCGGGCTTTCGCTGCAGGTTTAACGATTTAATCGTCCCCTAACCTTTCCGCGTATCGCCACCTCAAATTACCAAATAGCAGTTTTCCAAATCGTGTATTTTGGAAGGATACTTTAGAAACAATCTATCCGACAGCGGATCTTAGGAAGATAAAAGACGTTCAATGACGGGCCGGACCGGTGGAAACGCCACGACCGATCTCTCCACCTTCAAAAACCCCCGTCGAATCCGCTAAAAGGTCGACACGCTTGAGAGGGCGCGCGAGACTCGTTGTGTGTACACACCTGAGGTTTTGGGCAAGTCGAACTCTTGACGACTAGGGGTCCCGAAAATTAATATTTTTTAATCGCGATCGATTGCTATAAAGATAGATATGCCTGCCTGGACGCGAACGGAGAGAGGACCGTGAGGGAAAAAGAGAGGTCAGATTGGCGGGGTGCCGGCTGGTTGACCCCATAGGGCGGGATCCTCGTTAAGGCAGTGAGAATATTTTTAAAGCGCATATTTTTGGTGGTGGCGGCGGCGCTTTTTCCCGAATTTTAATATTCTCCCGAATCCACGCTCGTGTTGCCTATATAACACTCGGGAATGCGTAATAGACCAGGGCTGTTCATGTTTAGTTTTCCAATCTCCTTACAGGCCACTGATGCAACAGCTCCAGAAGTACCAAAACGAGTTACTCAAAGTAAATATTTATTTTATTTTTATTTATTAATTTCCAATCACTGAAGTACATACCACAACAGGAGATTATGTAACCCTCGTGTCGCGATGGCAATAGGTAAGGAGCACATTTTTACCAGTACCCCGAAGTAGAATAAACAGGAGATGATAGCCCGCGCCGGGAATCGAACCCAGGACCGCCGCACGGCCGCACCACAGCGAGTTGTAATACCGACTAGGTTACGAAGAGTCCAATAAAATGTAAAAGTTACAAATAATTGACTTTAAGCTATATTACTACGCTCCCCACTCGATACCGTATTTTCTGGTCGCTCATATCCGTAAAGTGTAATTTAGCCACGTTTTGATCGCACTAAAACAATTTGAAGTCTTCCTCAATGCTTTCCAAACCATCATGAAGTTTTATATCGTTAGTGACCCAAAAATAAGAACAAAAACAACGCCACACATTAGGCAGGATAAGAAATGAACTTGCGAAAAATAGCACCGACATTTTTCGACGAAGTACATTACAGCAACGCCATCTAGCGATTAGGATGGATGCGAACATCTATTAAACACTCATTTTACAAATTTTATTTCGTGAATGACTGAACGTGAATGCCGCATAGATGCAGCGATGGCCAATTCTAAAATCCCTCTTTTGGAAACGTAATTTCGTGCGCCTATACAGGTATACTGCCACAGCACAAGCTCGATCTACGTATAGGCAAACTACCCTGTGTATGCATTGGTACTTTGGGATTAGTGAAAGACACATACACGCTAGCATACGAGATCGGCTCAGCCATAACCGCGAAAGCTGCATAGACGAACGATGAACGAACGAGAGTCATCCCCCTCCTCCTCCTCTCTACATCACGTCCCTATACACAAAAGACGCTCGGACCGTGATGTTTACACGAAAGCCTATTAGCGATTTAGAAATTGACAGCAAAATTGGCCTAATTACGCGGCTGCGTTATTCACATCACCGCCCCAGCCGAGCGGACCGCGAAGACACGCACGAACCAAAGAGATTTCGAGGCGGTAGACGGCGCACGCAGTAAACAATTGACGAGGATCGCCACAAACCAATCAACGAGTTACTAGAATTTTCTTTTAATGTTTGCAAAAAAGAAGATTGAATTTCCAACTTAAGCGTCTCAAAGCCACACCAGGGGGCATCCTGGTAATTTGGAATTTAGCCTAGCCTAAGCTTCTGACCCAGGTACAAGTAGGAAGGAATCTTTAACGTGAAAGGCACAAGTCTCGACTCCTTTACTTCCATTTCGAAAGAAGGCATAACTTTTTCTCAACCGAAAAATTGCGAAGATCTATCGGAAATCGAACCCACATTTCCGGCAAAGAATGCGAACACGCTATCCAATTTTAAAAACGCAAATTTCTTATGATCACCGCTTTTGCCAATCGAAGGACAATTAAGAGACCATGATCGCGCGACAAACATTACGCTTACGTTATCTAACGTTCGATATCCTTGGCTAGGCCATAGAGCGGGGTTCGCGCGGCGGCCATTTTTTTTTGCCTGTACAGGATGTGTGAAAATGCGCAGCTGTGACAACACCTCGCAGCAGTAGCCCCGAACGTCGGAAGCTGCTTATTATTGAGTTTTGGGGCTGTTGGGGCAGAAAACGCGAAGTTGGAAATCAGACGCGAGCGCAGAAGTGTGCACGCGGATGCGGAAATCAGGGTCGGGCGGGTCACAGGGGACGTCATGCGGCGGGTCAAAGGTGGCAAAGTTTGCCCTTACCGGTTCTCACGAAAAATTGCTGGAATTGCCTTCCACCTTTTTTTAAATTGCCTGAAATCGCGTTTGTCGCGTTTGGCTAAAGAGATACATTTTTCTGACTGCATTTTACCGCAATTTTTACTCCATTTTTAACAATATTTCGGGATCGAATAAACGAGAACACGCGGATAGAATCGAACCCAGGACCGCCGCATCGCAACCGGCTGCGATACCGACTGACCGAAAAAGAACCTGTATAAAATAATAGACCTAAATGAATACATTAACGACGGTTCCCACAAAAAAAAACATCCCCAGAATGAAAATAAATAAAGCAGACAACACTGTATGCATTCAATAATATACCGAATCAAACAGTGGTTACAAATGCATTAAGAGAATGTATGACGATCAACTAATATCGAACGGGTCAAATCTGTAAACGCTTATCCCGGGCGAAACTAGCCGACCCGGAATATCCCAATGCTGCCGTACAATACATCGCGCTTCCGACTAGGCCGCATCCACGAGAACATGTATTTTAGGTAAACAATGTTTGCTCAAACACACGACAATCGAGTAAATAATTGCGAACACACGGGGATACTCGAGTGAGTCACGTTGGATGAGAGGAGGTAGGGGGTTCGTGAGTGGTGGGTTAATGATACTAGGGGGTGGGGAGATGGACGAATCGCAGGCGTCATGCAATCGTCCTCGGTCAAATATGAACATCTGTACCAGTCATGGCCGATAGCATATATGGTTGACCATCGATCCGATTTTATAAGCTGGGGAGCGCTCCCCGACGAAATGCAATTCGCAACCGCAATTAACTGACGAGTAAAGTCTGCGATGGTCAATGATTTCGCAAACTCGCTTTGGTTTCCACCCCTCTTTCCCCATCGTTTAATCCGATCGAATAATGACGACGCCAAAGCTTCACCATTTTTTATATCACAACCAAGTGTATAATCACGAATAATCCTCCCGTAGACATCCGGCAAATCCGAAAAACTTTTAATGCCATTGAATTTGTTATTAAGTTGCTCAATGTATTCAGTAGAGCGCGAGATGCTCAAAAAAATAAAAAAATATTGTAATACATACAATAAAAACAATAAAAGCAATACGTGTATGCTGGTTGCTCACCAAAAAAAATAGCTTTGACTGAAGGTAAATGTTGGTGCTCGAAATTTACAGTTTCGTGAAAATATATAAAATGTCACGATATTTTCCATCTTTTGAAGATATCTTGACATCGGTTAATGCAATTCAAAATAATGAAGCAGAAACGTGATTCACGCTCACCTTCTTGGATCATTTCCACCCATTACAGAACAATTGCAAAAATTTATCATTGTTAAAGGAATCGTCCTTACCTGGAAATAAAAGAAGAAAAAAAATATTTTACAACACGTAAGTGCACGTTAAAAACGTAAGGCGACCATAGATAAACGATGGTGGTGTAAAAAAAAAACAGTGGCTCCAACGCGTCGGTCAAAATTTTGACCATGATGGCATATTGTACATGGTCTCGCCCGAGGTGATTCACGACCGTTAAAATGTACATAAATTATTAAAAAATTGAAATTTTGCTGGAATTGCCCCAAAACATTAATCACCAGTACAAAATTTTGCTGGAACTGCCCCGAAACATTAATCACCAGTAAAAAAAATCAGGCATCATTAAAAAAAATTGTGGGGCATTACTTTTGGAATTATGTAAAATATCTTCGACGCCCTAGACATCGTAAATGCATTGATGGCCAGCGAATACCGCAAGATAAAAAGTCAGCTCTGTTGATCTTGAGATTACAGGCTAGTCAATATTTTCAAAGAACCCTAATTTAATGTCTCGCCTCCCAACAGACATTTTGAAATAGCAGTGTTGGGTTCGTTCCTTTTGAAAAGGAACTAGTTCCCGTTCCCGTTCCTCCGATCAAAAAAGGAACGTTGGCG
>JAUJYS010002505.1:0-14661 GCA_033995665.1 Melogona broelemanni
TCTTTTGTAAAGAACAGTAATAAATTTTGGGTTAAGTTTATTTACTTGTTTGATATATTCTTGCTGCATGTCTGACACACTGCCGCTACGCCACACAGCAGCTCCAATTGAAAAATAGTTCAGAATAAATCCGCTAGGACCTCTTAATTTTTCGCTAAAAGAGATACTCGTTTGAAAGGAGAATGCTCACCTAGCCAATTCGCTTTGATCATTTGTATCGTGCCCATTTCGACCGACTTCAACCTTCGTTTTAAATGATCCACCCAACCTGCTGCATCGGTGACGTATACTCTGATGTATGCAATATTTACCGAAGCCGATTTCATAAAAATGGTCGTAAATAATAAATGTGACGCGTCTGCCCAAGGTTGCTTTTTCGCGACGTCTGTCAAAGTGGTGAATCGCCCCAGCGAAGGTGCTAGAGAGGGCGTAACGCGTACTCGTTTAGAGCCGTTAGGGGGCGTGATGGTTTTGTCGTCGATTTTTTTTTCCAATTTACGCGTCCTTGTTTTTTGACGGCGACTTTGGTCGGTGGCTTTCTGCGAATAATTGGGCTCTCGTAAAATCGATTACGCCGTCGAGTAGTTGGTGAGTGATTCTCGAAAAATAGATAAAATGAAGAGAAAGTCATATTTTTTTAGTGATCGTAAAAAAGCCCAACGTGAACAGTATTGAAATCCCAGACGAAATTTATATCGAAGGAATTTTATGTGGGATCATCCCATGTTTTGGGTTTGGAATTCAACTGAATAATCATGAAAAAAATCAGACTTAGATAAAAAAAAAAATAGAATTTGTTCAGCTAGAAAAAAAAAAAGAAATCGAGAATATTCATTTTCGACGCGATCAAAAACTCTAAGGTTGGGTGAATCTAGAAAATAAACATTCTCATAAAAAAAAATTTTTTTATCCATGTACAGTACATCGCAAAAGCATAAATAGTTGAGGCATTGCTCACAAAAATTAAATGTTGAAATTAGTCATGCGTGTACCAATGCGTCATGCAGAAAGTACCACTTATTTCATTTTAATTGAATATGAGAGTGTAACCAAAAATCAATCGGCTCGCATTCTATGCTGAACAGTGGTGATTTTGCGAAACCATAATAATTTAGTGTAGCCATTTTGGTGAAAGAGTTTTCAGATATGCCATCATTTCTGGAATGCTAGTCTCTCGTTAACGATGGAAAATGTGAACGAGAGAATTGTTTGGCTGCGTTGCTGATCTAGTCAAACAGTTCTCAGCAATCCGGCATTTCCGAACAAGACCTTCGTTGAATAGCGAACAGTGGATTAGCCGGTATTTCTAGTCGGTCGTTATCGATAAATTTTCGCTCGCCTTTTGTGTGCGCTCATAAATTATTCGATACCCACACACACACATACGAGTATATGCTCCATATTTCACGTCGTTTTCATGTATGTAGGTCGCAGCGAACGATAACGAAGATGCTATCGAAAAGTGACGTTTTTATAGTTTTGCACGTGATGGCCACGAGTGGCGCAACAGTTAAACTCACGCACCTTTCATGTTACCGTCGGATGGGGAGGGGGAGGAGTCCGGGGGGGAGGGGGGGGAGGGTCCCCTTGGTTACGCAGTGGGGACGACGTAAATAGTCTATTGTCACGATGGAGACCTACCTGAAAGTCAAACTATAAATACGTGTACATATTTGTCGTTACTCTAATAGAAGCCGTCTAGCCAAGCGTTCTGTATGACACGTAGTACGGTTGTCGTAGCTCAGTGGTAGAGCATTCGCCTGCTGTGCGGTGATCCCCGGTTCGATTCCCAGCTCGGACTTTCGTTAGTGGACCCCGAGGTATTGCAGAAAAATCCCCACATATTGCTATGATGCCTCGGTGCGGCGATTACCTTGTATAAATCTAAACTTTTCTCTTCGCGAGTGGGGAACATGTTCCGGTACAGCGCCGAAAAGTAAGACGAACAGAGTTTGGCCAATGTCGTATTCAAAATTATAAGATAATTTAATACACAAACGACTAAAGCCGTGAGCCTAAACAGTTAAATTTACGTCTGAGAGTTCGAATGGCTTTGTTGGTATTTCTTTTCTGTGCTGTCCCGGAATATGTTTTGTTTAAATTCAGAGATGTCTTACCCCATCGATATCCTAAACGTTATTTAGTACATTACAGTATTCTCTCTTTTGTCATAATACCTTAGTTCAGTGTTTCCCAAACTTTTTGGCTCGCGGATTGGCCAGGAGTTGAAAAAACATCGTGCACTGCAAATGTTTGAGCTTAGAATCAAAAGCGAGTTTTTCCCACCTTAAAGAAAACTGCTCATTTTGTTTTGTCAGTCTTTCCGTGTGACGGTCTTCTTTTGAGTTCAAGGATGGTAGGTGTAATCCTGATGTGCCAGCGGCATTGAGAACAGAATAATTTCGCCCACCTAGTTTTAGTGGAGGCGCATGATGCATTTTCGGTATGTGGAGGACCCGGAATTTTAGGTTCTGAGCGACAGACCTTGATCCGCAATTTTTCGCTCTAGTAAACAATAGGAGGAAATTAAAGAGGTTGAGTGGAAATAAAAAAATATAATAATTAATAATTCAGGTGCGTGTTTTGACATATTGCCATGTTCCGTCTTGGACAAGTGTTCTCCAACTGTGGATCCTGCAGTCTGGCTATTCCAGCTGCATCCCTCTTCCCTCCCCTTCCCTGCCCCTCGCATATCTCCATAGATACATGAGGGTGCAGTAATCCTGTAGTGCATTAGGCGCTACGGTGATTTAAAAAAAAAAAAACTGAATGAATGCGTCTGTCCATTTAAACACTTTCAAATAGAGATCAACCTGGTGGTAACTACCGACAATTCTCGCGATATGCCGTCATTTCCTATGCGCATTTTTGACGTACAGTGTATTTCACATGAAAGCAACCAAATGATTGATTGATTGATTGTTAAAACAACCAAATACGAAACTGATAAAAACAGAGAACCGTGTTACACGAATGTTCAATGAGAAGCAGAAAATGTTTTTGTAAACGGCTAAAACTTTGGCGATCGGGCATACATACCACGATACAGGAGCGTTCAGAAACCAAATTGGCACGCAGAGCAACGAAATCTAGATACTAAAGAGCCACAAAGTTATCAATATTAAAGGTTACTCTTATATAGCTTTAAAGCCTGACGCTGCTGTGACCACACAGCAAACGCCCGGAACAGATGTCTTATCTGAATACCTAGATGTCTAATCTGAATCTGAATCCCTGCTGTCAATTTTATTTGATTGATTCAAATGTCAGTTTTACTTTCCGGTGGATTTGACGCTTTCATGTCATCGAGAGCTTACATTTGCCAAAAACGGTGAAATAAAAGACATTGAAAAGCCATGGAATTGAAAAAAGAAAATATAGTACACACTGCGAAAGAAACGTCATCTTACTGCGTAATGAATAACTTTAATACCACCATCTAGTGAGTAGGCGAGATGGGAACACCCCCGAAGTTGGCAGTGATTTATTACTAACAAGGGGCAGCCACCAATTGTTTCGTTGTTGCCGTGTTATAAATTAGCAAATGACATGTTTGGTTATTTTCTGCTAACACGGGGCAGCTACAATGTCAATACAAAAGTTTTGGCATATTGCTGACGCCAGAAACACAAGGAAGAGGTGGAACGATAACTCCCTCGATTTCAATCACCCTGTGAATAGCTTTCACCAATTGACCAAACAACCTTTGAACCACTTCAGCTTAAGACTCATTAATGTATAAGTTAGATCGCATCAGGTATTACTGTTTTACATGACATACATGTAGATAGTAAGTGAAAACACAGATAAAATGAAACAACTAAATAAAATCAATAAAATAAAAGTCTGATAGTTGAGATACTTTTAATCTGTCAGTTACAGAATGAACAGAAACACGAGCTATCGGCTACGACGCCTTCATCATGGATAGTAAGGACGAATTTGAGCATCGAAAGACAACATATACCGTAGGACTATATTTGGGAGCCCGGTTCACCAACCTCGCTTTACGGAGCGCTGAGTTGCTGAGTTCGGAGGTCAATTTATGACTGGCTGTCCTTCAAACAATTACATTTTTAGAAAAATCGACGAACGACTATTATACCCATACTAAACTACATAAGATACATAAGATACCCATTAGAATTAAGAACCCATAATAAACTCACAAGAAACTATATGGTTCTTCAATGATGGCCTCATAATCATTTGCCGCGTCCATGCACACATTGGCTTCGCAATATACGCCCACTTACACGTTTCTCCGTGAACCCGTATCCGAGAGTCGGTTATGGCATTTTCCGACCCGTTTGGTGGATGGATCTCTCAGCGCCCAAGGGCTCGCACATAAAAATCCGAATAGAGAGGAAAAGAGAGCGAGAGCATCGTCTCGTCTGACTGAGTTTGCACTCGATGAATCGATTTTATATATATTTTCCTCAATTGCCAAAACGGTCGAAAAGGTTTACGCAGACGACCTAGAAGACACACAAAAGCCTGATTTTGCTTCAATGCGACAGCAACCCCAGTTTCCAAATATCATCGTACGCGGTGCAGAAGTTTGCTTAGCAGTACGATTCGCATGAGTTTCCATTTGGATGGAACGTCAGCTAATAGTTAGATCTTTGTTAAGAAAAGTGCCTTCACAAAAAATATCATCCTGCTTCCCAACATATAGTATTGGCATGGAAGCATATATACCCAAATCGACGTCAACATTATTCCTTTCCGCGCGTTTGCATTTGTCTACCCCTGTCTACACGCAGTCCGTCAATCCTAACGGGCGAGGACTTCCAGATCCGTCAGACAAAAGGAGCTTAATTTATTGTGAACGCGGTTGCTGACCAAGCCTTCAAGTTAGGATAAACAAAAATGGGGTGTATAAAAAAACACAGCGTATTATCAAAGTGGTCGCTAAGTAGTATAAGGCTAAGCCCTGACGACAAATTCGATAAATCGATATTCTGTCAACTACGGCTTTCCGGTTGGCAGAAGAGCCAAAGTAAATCGGCTTTTATTGTTTGTAGAAGATTGGGAATTTTTTTGTTGCATCATAGGTATTAATGGCAGCATTGCAGGCACAAATTTGCTCTCTGAATTTCTGATGTTCTATCGTCCTAAATATTTATGCGTGGTTTAACTGCACTCGTTCAACAAAACGTACGTTTTCGAAAAAGTACGTAAATGATTAAAAACGCTAGCCAGCCAGCCTAAATGGTGCTAAATTGGATAACACCGGTGTCTTGCACGAAGCCACGTCGGGGGGAGCTTTCCGTAGCGCTCGTTAGAAACGCATACAGAGTGACGCGAAAATGTTAGATGAAGCGTCTTTTTAGTGTTGCAGTTTCTTCTGTCTGCACCGGGCAATACTTCTGGATTGATCCTTGTAGCAGGACTACAAGGTTGTTGGCAAAATGCCCGTTTGCTAGATCAAAAAAATTTACGTCTATCTAGTCTTCAACCTAGTTTCAGGTTATATCAAAAATGAAATATCAATAATTCTCATAATTTGTTTCTTCTATTGCAAAATGTTTATTTCAACATTATTTCAGTAGAATTAGTAAAAAAACAACATAATATTTAATAAATATTTTGTTGTAAAATGCTAATGTAATAAATTAAAAAATATAAATTTTTTATGATAAAAGATTTCATTTTCCATTATAAAATATTTAATTTTTTCATTAAAAAATATATATTTTAATTATAAAATATTTAATTATACTGATCAAATATTTACTTTTTATTAATTAATAATAGTTTTATCTGAATGATATCAATACATTTAAAAAAAAAAATATATTTTTTTTATTAAATTCACCGTAGCGCCTAGTGCACTACAGGAATACTGCTATTAATCACCGAACAACTGAATTGACACTTCGTAACCGACGTATCACCAAAAACTCAATCGAATTTAATGCAATTCGAAAGAAAAAAAATTATACGAGCGTCCATGTGAACGCACCACTTCAGTTAATTGGATCTTGGGGCTCTGAATATATTTCTAAAATTAAACTGGACGGCAAACCTTTTGAACCGGTGACGAGAACTTCGAGCGACAGAAACATAAGTTCGTGATTTTGCACTCGGCGCGAGCTTGACGAATTTCATAAAATTAAGTTAGGCAAACATGTCAGAATTTACATTTGGGTTCGCGGGAAGCAGCGAAATGGCGGTAGACGGCTGACACAAGATTTTACGTTCCCAGACAACTAGGACGAGCCGCCCGCGCAAAATGTTTTAAATCGTGTTAGCGTCAGGTGCAAAAGGTCGGCCTGGTCCAAACGGCTACGGATTATTTGCTCGTAGGACCCCCCCCCACCATGCACCGATTCAATGTGTTGCAATTAGCAAAACATGCTAGTCACGAGTAATGCGGCTTTAAAATAAAATTGTACAACTTGGTAGCATTACAATAGGTATTAATTTTGTAAATATGAAGCGCACATGAGAAAATAAAATGATATACAGATTCAATTAATTCGCTTTAAAAGCGGGCGGATTCCGGATTATTCACAAAATCTATTTCACTTTCAAAATGTGTGGTATTGTGTTGTTCACTTACCAGATGGCCATCACCGAAGCACCAATTTAAATACGAAAACTGCACTTACCTAAAAAGAGACAGAAACAAATAGGTCATTAGTATAAAGTATTTAATAGTCGAATAACCATCAAATGCATTTACAGGACAATCTATTTAGATTTTCAACGCGTTTACTCGACTGGCAAGCAAGCAGCACTTCGTTCTCCTCGGCGATTGACTTTGCGATTATAACTTTAGTTATTATTTAGTATATGCCAACATGGCCTCCAACTGAGATGGCACCACCATCCATCCCAGAAAGAAGACGAAAGAACATATTAAATCCTTGATTCGATTTGTACATCTTAAAACACTCCCCAAAAGCAAGCGTTGTTTTGCCATCTTCAAAAACGAAATTCAAAAGGGATTCTAATAGCTACAATTCTTAAAAATGTAGCTCTTAGAATCCACGGTGAGCGGAGAAGGAGGTCTCATGAAGACGAAAAAAGTCAAACGCGTAGGGAGTCTCCCATATGTTAACTGGGCGACGCGCTGCACCGACAGTGTCGCAGACAATTTCTCCAGTGGGCGCCAAAAAACGTCCTGCAAACGGTAATAAAAAATACCGCCGTCACGCGAGAGAAACAATTGATTTTCCTCCGTGTACTCCTCCCAGCAGTTTGCCCGTTCGCCGCCGTAAATAGGACGCCGTTACGCAATCCTCCGCCAAACCAAAGCTCTTATTGACAAAATATAGTGCGCTATGGAATATTTGTGGAATTGATTCCTCGAATTTTAAAGACGACCTAACTCAAATAAAATGTGCAAAAAGGAAGTCTCCAAAAATTTGAGCGCCCCATCAAAATGATGGTCTAATTGAAATTTCAAATTGAAATTGAGGATCGTCCCCTAACTTCGTCATCGAAGGGACATACTCTAATAATACGTATGCGTTTTCAGAAATTTACTTAGTTCTTCTGCAACTGACACACGAAGATCGATAACTCAAATTTTCTCGAAACAGTCACATACAGAAGAAAACAATTTGTTTCAATTTAAATTTTTACATTTTCAGACTTTTAATAGAAAAATAAAGCAACATGAATTACAAAATTACCAGTAAATTTTTTACACATATTTTGTTCATCATTCACAAGTCACTCTCTAGGCATAATCAATTTTTATTCATCTTTTTTATCACGTTTAGGATTAATTTTGTTTTAATTTTAAACTTTTGTCAATTGAATACCAAATTTAGAGTATTGACGAAATTTAATGGTTTATCGCCCAGCAATTTTGAAATGCAATGCAAACATAAATTAACTATTATTTTATACGAGTTCGCCAGACTGGTCGACTTTCTCATCGGCGCGGTACCGGAACATATTCGTCAAAACAATGATTAGCTCATCTTCTCTTAACGTGAACATAGAGAATGGAGCATTTTTCAACTTTACAAAAACGTCTCAACGAAAATCGCGGCGTGGGTTAGCCGACCTGGTACAAAACAGCGTGCGACGCCGCTCCTTGTTCTTCAGAAAATAATCTTTATAGGAAAATAGCAAGTTCGGCACGGGCAACTCAACTATACTCGGCTCGACGCGTTCGATGCCACCGCCAATCGATCTTACAAGAGGAAAGTCGAAAATGATGGAGCGTAGTCAAACAAAGAAAGCTAATCTGCAGAGAGACAGCAGCCCGCCGCCAGCAGCGGCAAACACCGCGAAGTTTTTGTGCCTCGCATATATACGGTAGCCCCCAATACCAACACGCGCGGGCAAAACGCCAGCGTAGTAATATCTCGCGCGCACGTGCGTTTAGCAGCCTGCCTAGGCAACCTATAGGAGGCGCTGCTAGCAAAAAAAAAACCCAACAACGACAGCTGCGCATTTTTTGTGCCTCTTTTCACGATCAACCCAATGTCAGGGTTGTCACTTTTAAATATGGAAACCCTTATTAGGTTGGGCGACACACTGTGACCTAGAAGGTCGATCAACTACGACACCTTCAACATATTACACTGAAAATCAAGAAGTCCTCACTTAAAACAACTTATTCAATAATGCGTAATTGCTTATTCTAAGATTTCTCTGTTCAGTCAAATTTTTTTCACTCAGGCAAATGCATTAAGAGAGGTCTTAAATTTAAATACCAATTTACTTGGTGTGAAAGGGCCTTCTCGCTGCTTCAGCAATCAGCACTGTAAGTGGAACATCTTCACCAGTACCCAGAGATCGAATAAAAAATATATCTTGCACAAGGAACTGAATCACGAGCCTATTTTTCACTGCCGGCATGAACAAAAGTTGTTGGAGCGTAAGATCTATAATTAACGAGAAAAGCAATATCTCACAATCATCAGAAATTGTCCAAAAACCAGACACACACTCTCGGAAACTTTAGCTCGAAACATGGTCATGTACGGCGTCACCACTGTAGGAACATTTTTGGTAAACAATTTCAAAAGATGGGAAGCGAAAGCATTTCATATTCTGTTAGTTTACTGAGTTACCGAAGTTTGGCGGCTGCGAGTGGGCCACTTTGATGTGGTCGAGGTAAAGAGCCTCCCAGCTAAATTCAGCGAGACAACGCCACAGATAGGAGTGGATCCGGTAAGGTAGCGCGCGCCCTAATGAGGTCTAGGCTCGCCTGACTGAGAAAAGTTTGTAAGTAAGTTCCGAATGCGTCATCGGCTAATCGTTAAAACACATTAGAGTTTGTCATGCATTAAGAAATGTGCAGTAAGTTGCGCACGCAGAGATCCGAAATAAGCAGTTGGACAAAATAATATGCTCTTCCATTTCTGTACACGGTAGCCGAATACCATGTTCCCAAATTGAGAGTCACCGAGTTTTGTAACGTTAGAAAGACAATAGCAAATGCGTGGCATAGCGCTGAAGCTTTAATCTGAACAAAATAGCGGATTTTTTAATCTTGAGCATACGAGTTCACTAAACACCTGAAAAATCGTGAAGCAACAAAGAAAAATGGTTTCGAAAGTATTTACGCTATTTTTGGTGCCAAAACGGTTTTATTTCAAATATTATGATCGTAATTCCGTGTATAATTAAAATATGCTCCCGAAATCACATCACCAGTTAAGGACTAATAGACTCAGTATTTAAGACTGCAAGACTCCTTCACTGTGAGAACACACTAATGAACTAATAACGTAGCAGTAAGAAGTACAATGTCCAACTTAGAACATTCGAAAACCCCATTGCGTGCTATGGACACATAAAGTACGTAAAATCAACGCACAATCGACGTTAATGTAAACGGATATAATTCCGGTGTAAGTTATCCCGTCATTGATTATAGTAAGCGAAAACTGAACAGATAATGAAAATTGCAACAGTCTCTGGCCACCACCACATTATTTCAATGAAAAGTACCTTATATCCAATTCCATGACGTTGTTGCTCACGCATTTACAATGTACGAGAGTGAATTTGCACTCGGCAATACTAATGCCCGTCGCGGTTATTTAATCACGTAATAAACGCGGATTAAGTTGGACGAGAACTGAGGTGTCATTTGTGATGCGCGCAGATGTGAATTAGCGAAAGATGGGGGAGAAATTCTCGCATTAACGGCGGCACGGTTTTGTTCACGGTTCCCTGCGCGTCGCGCCAGAGACGGCGAATAAATAAAAATGATTAATTCGTGCAAATGCACGGGCAACAACTATTCGGCAACGCTTAGATTTGTCTCAAACGTTGTTGCGAGTGCTAGCTTCGAATACACGCTGGCGCGCATTAGTGTAATTAGCTAATCTGGAAATGAAATGGGCACTCATTCCTTTCTTTACATCATAATTTTAATTATTTTCTTTCAACTCCCCGTGATGCCAAAACGCGAAACTGCCTTGAAATATTGCCACGGGAAATAATAACAAAAGGAAAAATACTGGATGCTAATTAATGCCGTTTGCACAGAATGCACAGAATGCACAAGTTAACTAGCGTATGCACCAATACGTTGTTCGAAATGGAAGTAAAGCCGTGAGACCCGTACCTGTACGTTGTCAGGTACACGTTAAAGATCCCTATCTACGTCAGAAGCTTAGACTAGGCCAAATTATCAGGTCGCCCCCTGGCGGCGTGTGTGTCCCATGAGGACGGTCTGCCGAAAAACAAAAACAAGGCACCAATACGTTCATCGAACGAAGTTTCAGTGTGATTTCAGTGATTGCCTGCAAATAGGGGGCAGCATCAAATTTCGCTTGGCTCTTCGATTCTGAACCTGCCTGATCTCCGAACCTGCCTGATATCCATTTTCGATGCGGATCATGAACTTTTCACCCATTATGCGACCAAGATTAGAGAATCCTCTCAATAAGCTGCGAAGAACGTCGTATTTATAATGTGGTAGCTTATAACGCGGAACACGATAAAGGACGTTATTAGAAAAGGGTTTGTTATTGAAGCAACATCCACTCGAGACCCGCTGCGTACTTGAATGCACACTTTAAATGAGCGAGGCAAAATGGACATTTACATTGCCGCTATATTCTCTAAAATTCGAAATAAAACAAAACGTTAAGAGCACAGACATGTCAGAAAATGTCTGTATTCGTAAATGTTGAAAATGTAATGATTTGAATTTTTTAACGATTTCTTTTATAGTTTAATTTTAATTGAAAAATCAATGGATTAACTTACACATATATTGGGATTTAAAAAATTAAGTCATTCAAGGTCAATAGGCGCTAAGTTTTAAAACAGTTATTCAGTAAAATTTATATGCTACATCTCAATTAAATCTATCAAAAATCGTATTTTAACTGTGGTTGATCCAGGAGCTCCATTTATGACGAGTAAAAATTTATTTTGAACATATTCACAAAAATGATTTTTTAAATTACAAGCATTGTTATAAAATTTACTTCAATGGGTTACAGAATGTATTTTTTAAATTTAAACAGCATTTAAACACACGGAAAACACACAGAAACACATTACATTACCGAAAATGAAATGTTATCTAAAGTTATGTTGCATTATTTCGCTTTGTTGCAAGAACATTTCACGGACAGCGTTTAGTTTGCCGCTCGGGAGTCTCACGGGGCGAAGAGGCCACACAAATTTGTAGAGACGAACTTTGCATACGCTCAGGAAGGGTGAAGGGGTGAGGGGAGGGGGGAGGCATGCGATAGGCAACCATGTATCGATCCGGCATCACCGGCCTCGCACGCGACTTTTGCGCATAGCTGAGTAGATGGGCACGAACGGAAGCAGCTGTAAACCGCCGGCATTCTCCTATTAATGATTGAACAGCGTAAACAGAATAATTTACGAGAGACGTCGCTCGTCGGCCCCGGCCCACCCGATCGCCATTCGCGGCGTCGTGTCAGGGTCGCCCGGAGGAATACAGTGGCGAGGCCACGGTGGAGGAGCTTTTCCGGTGCTGGAGAGATCGCACTTCCTCTCCCTCTCGAACATTTGCGCGCCCTTAAGTGAAGGGTGCAAGTTTCCGGCTGTGGCCTCCTAACTAGATGAATCCCTGCGACCAAAATTACTAATTTAAATTCTACTGATGTATACTCTAATAATTTTTAATTTGTTAGAACACCAAAGTAATAAAACCATATTTCTTACTGCGATACTGGTGAAAATGGGCCCTTCATATATTGCCTACGCAACACAAAGGGTACATAATCTCCAGTAGTGATATCCATTCTGTTAGGGGGTATCCCCCCCCAAATAACTGTGAAAGTGTGAAACAAGAATATGTGATGACCAACCGCCCCTTTGCCAGTAGTATTGGTGCGACACATTTACAAAGAATAAATTATTTTATTCTATCGTTATCGATTGAACGAGACCAAGCGCCGTGATACGAACCAGGAACCGCCAAACCTAGGAATTGAAAGTTTCCCTAACCTATGCCTTGTAGTCGATTCGTTGGAGGGCCACCAGAGGGCACCATATGCATTGGTACAAACCGACCGACGTTAACGACGCCCCCATCTGAAAATCAGACCGCTTTTGTTATTTATCGCACTTTCCCTATTAATCAGAATGCCCCCATTCAACCTTTCTGAGACCACTGATCTAATTTGCAAGCTTCGATAAAGATATTAAGGAAAATTTTCTAAAGGGTCATCGTAGTACAAAAGCTGACAACAAGCACAAAAGATAGTCAAACTTCGCAACAAATTCAATGGACTTGCGCTCCCCAAACGGTAGCTTGAAAACAGTAGAAGCGAAACTAATTCAAACAAAAGGCCCTCCCCTCATCAACATGAACGAGATACGGTAGACTAAAAGGATATATTGCAAGGATACAAGTAAACATTGCCTTTGGATCGGCACATTAGGAGAAGGGGGGGGGGAGGAATGACAAATTGCTTTAATCTATTTTCGCTAACAAGATTTGTCGAATCAAAGTGAACTAAAACATGCTTTTATCTTTAAAACCGTTACATCTCGAGTGTGCGAGTGCCGATGCAGTGTTTCAAATTTGGCTGCACATAGAAAACGTGTCGTGGAGCGTCTCCATGCGTTAATTGCGTTACTGCTATCGATGCTTAAATGTAAATATAATGGAAGTAGGAGTATCAATACAAAGTGCGCTTTTGATGTTAATTGCTATAGTGCTATCAAAATGCAGCGTTGGGAACTTAACCAGATATCAAAACAGGATAATAATATCGAAACTACTAGAATGTTACGATATCGTGTCCCAGTCTGAAGGTTATGAAAGTGCAGTGCATAGGTTATCAGAGTGTGAATCTGGAATCGAATATAGACTTGAAAATATCGTTAGTTCTTTGCGGTAACGTGTAACAATTGATATTATTGGCTTATCTAGTAATGCATATTTAATCAATTCGTAGATGTACTTGTAACAAATCTATATTTAATCTATTCGTAGAGCAGGACAAGTGCAGTAAAAAAAGCAAACTAGTGGAGTAGGGTGGACAAACGCACTTGAAGTTTCTCGAAAAAAAGTGTATCAAACGACCAACAACACGTTGGAATACATGTACAGCAACAGCTGTAATAAAAAAGTATCAGTTATTCCAAACAGCTTGTAAAACAACAGCACCTATGACGGTATCGAATATAGAAACGCAATTGAAGCTCCATGAGATAGTAGCATCCGTGCTCCTTGCGATAATGAAATAAAAAATAAATAAAAATAAAATCAATACAGATCGGTACGGGCAACAATGTGATTTGGCTAGGCATTCCGTGGGTTTTTAAGTGAGATTACAGATGGGTACGCCGCAACATTTGGCCAACCCAAAATCGATTACACTTAACAACTAACTTTTTTTCTCTCGCCAACCACACTGAGTGCTCTAAGCGCCGCAATCGAATCATAGTGTTCGGCCGAGCCTAGTTTAAAATGCATTGCCCGTCAATACGGTCCCGTCACAGTTGGCACACGCAAACATATCATCTAGTCTATAATTCATGAGAGCAGCAGATTCTGATCGCATTGAGTGCAGATTTTATTTTTAAGCTTGGCGTTGGAGGCCCGTGGTCGAAATTCGACGAGGTGCGCACCACCGCCGAAACAGCCGAAAAGTTCAACAATTTCTCGTGATAAAAGGTAGGTAGCCAGCGCGATCCAAAGTCAATCTCGTCTGTTTACGAGATGGTGCGTGTAGTCTAAGGTTCAGTTTTCAATCGACCAACGTAGACAGCCAAAGAAGAAGAAAAAAAAAGACGAAAATGGTGGGCGCATGCGGCGCGAACTGATTGATCCGCGGGAGCATCTCAACGTGGCTCCTCGGGACTGCTTTGATGGTGGTTTTGGTCGGTCGGGGGGAAATTGATGCCCGCGGCTAATGCAACTTTCGTGTCAAAGTGTCAACCGACCACACGTCTGATGGCTGCAGCCTGCCGTTGCACCCAACGCTGACAGCTTCCCCACGGCCAGCTGGATCATGCGGGTGACGTGTGGGCGTCCGGCTCCGGCCATCTTTTTAGCGCCACCTGACACGCATAAAAATCGAAACGCGTAGATAACAATCGCCATCCGACTTACAGCGGCCGACCAAGGTGGCGTATCATTGGGTAGGTATGGCAACATCCTACGAAACCGACGGTCCCGGGTTCGATTCCCGGCGCAGGCTTACGTTTATTCGTTAGCCTGGGGTACTGGCGTCACCCCTGAGC
>JAUJYS010002506.1:0-14659 GCA_033995665.1 Melogona broelemanni
TGTTTATTTCACTTAATTTTGTGATATTTTTTTATACCACTGTCTAACTCCTAAATAAATAAAAAAAATAAACGACTGCTGGCATGTCCCTCAACAATCGAGAATTATTAACAAATATTTGTCCAATTATATAAAGACACAACCGACCACAAGCATGGGACATTCTCGGAGCGCCCCGAGCAGTCATAATTGACGATAAGTTCGCCATTTTGTGTGCACAAACTAGCATCATTTTGCGCACAAAGCTCTGAATGCGCAACTGCAACGCCTCTGTGACGTCATGATGGTAGCAATATTCGAATAAAGCCTGTGAAAGTGCTGCCTGTCCTCGGACAGTATTAAGCGCTAGTACCTCAATATTTGATTGTTTTATTAGCATCATTTTTATTGTCACCTTTTCCTTTCTTCCACTTAATGTAACGGTGCCAAATGTGCTTCTGAAGTCGTGCGTCATTTGTTGAAGACGTTTTTTTTTTAACATCGGAAAAATGGGTTTACACGATATTATGTAGTTATTCGTCATTTCATCGATTGCGATCACGTCACTCGAAATTCGAAGATTATTCGTTTTGAAACCGGAGGGATGTCACTGACGGATTTTTGGTCAATTGTATGCAAATCGTGAAATTAAAACGAGTTTTTTTTTCTTCTTGGAATCTGCTCAGCTTGTGTTACTCCGATCTGAAAACGGGGAAAGTGAATTGGTTACGTACGGTTTAAAACGCATCTTTCTGTTCTGTCTATCTTGGCAGCTGCAGGTGAAATTTCCGTTTCGTTCGAAACGAGATAAGATCTTTGTCTTCTTTGTCGAGTCATCCCGATCGTCTTATCTCGATGTCTCCGTTTAAAATGATTCATTAACGCGAACAAGAACTCTCGAATTGATTGTAATAAAATTTTAAAAGAATAGTTGAAAATGAAAACGCCCAATAACGAAGACATTTATTTTGAACTATTGTTTTAAAGTTTGTTTTTTGCATATAGTTCGAAAGTACATGTTAAGTAGTCGTCTTCGCGTGTTCTACACATCATCAATTTTTCATTATCGTGGTTAAAATTCGCCGATTTCCTTTTATAACGTTGCTTAGCGGTCGTAAGAGTTGCTGAATTTGAAAGATGGTTGTTGTAGCTCAGTAGCTCAGTTGTGCAGCGATCCCGGTTTCGATTCCCAGCTCGAGGTTTCGTTATTCGATCCCGAGGTACTGGCGAAATTGTGCTCCTCCACAAATGCTCAACCCGATTAGAGAAGTGTAGAATCTCCAATTGTGATATTCATTTCGCTGATGACGATTTTTGATTGTCAATAAAAAATAGTAATAAATAATCGTCACTTGCAATTAAATATAATTTAGTTTCTAGCAGATTTGAACCGGTGCATTTTACTATAATTCAGGAATTATCTTTCTGAAAATATGTTGATATCATCCGGCATTCGCAATAATCATGAAGAAATCTTTCCATTCTTTCGTCTTTCGTCCATCATTTCATTTCATTCCATTTCTGACTGGTCAGAGTGGTTGGTTGATACGCCACCAGGAAAGTGGATGAGAGAGGGTGGTTGATTTAAAAATTCTCTTAAATTCCCAGCTGCGGCTGAATAAAAAAGGAAAACCGACGAAAGTGCGCCAAACCCAAATTACGACGATTAAGTATTATAGGCGTCGGTATACTCGTACATGTATGCATGTAGACGTGTGTATATGTATAACGCGTTTGTTTTCGTTTCGTCGGTCGATTTTCTTGACTCCCCTCCCGGCTGATGCAATAATGATATGACGACGAGTGTACCTGGAGAGGTGTAGAGGAAAGGCCTCCCCATATCAGTGCTGGCTTTTTTTTCCGCATATGCGAATGACTAGGATTTGGATTTTTAGGTTGGAGAAGCGGACAAAAAAAGATTCGTTTTTCAATTGAAATACTTTCGTTTTTTTATGCTAATATCTAGGCTATTTCTCAAGTAGTCGGAAAACTAAAAGAGAAGAGAAAATAATTCCTTAAGATAATTTGTCAACCAATTCAAATAAAATGTCACCAATATTGATAAAATTAAACGAAATATATAATATTCAAATTGTTATTAATAATTTTGTATTAACATTTTAGAATAATTATCATTATTAATTAATTCTTTATTTTAAATAAGAACTACTATTAAATATTTTTTATTTTAAATAAGAACTACTATTAAATAATATTTCATTTTTAATTCATATTTTAATTGTTAATTGGGAAAAAAAAACCGAAAGAAAAAATAAATCAAATATAAATATGTTTATTTGTTATTTGAATTGCTTATTCGCTCTTTCGTTGACATAAATGTTTAATTAAAAACTGTTACGATCCATCGATAATATCGATACGATCGTATACTTTACTTTCGATGTTTCTATTTCTTGGTTATGTTATTCCATTTTCGTGCTTTACTTTGATCCACGCCATGGTATCCTGCTGGGCTGCTTGCGGGTGCACAATGTAATTGCAATTGTAATTGGAACCAGTGCTCTCCAATTGGGTCGATTCGATTATCTCTTTCAATGAAGTCCTTTTGCTTTATTATTTTGCTGATCTTGGGAATGACCGGTGTTGTTTAGATACGGAACGGAAAATTTCCGTTCTTAGGAACTGGTTTCTTTTTTAGGGAATTTTGGAACGCCTAGGTTACTTTTAATTTTTGAGGAACTGGAACTGGTTCCTTTTTGTGATACAGTAACGGGAACTGGTTCCTTTTTGTGGTACTGTAACGGGAACTGGTTTCTTTTTTCATCGGGGGAACGGGAACTGGAACTGGTTCCATTTCAAAAGGAACGAACTCATCACTGGGGATGAGTCATTCGTAAAATCAACTTTTCCGGAGGAAATTACGCAACACATTCTAAATTCGGAACACATTCTCTTTGCACTCTCTAAATATGCGCTTTTATTTGCTGTATATAACAGTGGCTACTTAATTCAACGTGAGGTGAAGCACGTAGCTGATCCTGCACATCGAAAATATGGGCAAGAACAGGTGAAAAACCTAAAATTCCGGTCTCTACCACTCGCAACGAGCCGCAAATGTTCCCTTCCCTGCCACCATCGCCATCGCCAATGTAGCTACGTCCACGGTGAAACGGAAGTAGGTCAGTCAGCGACTGACCCTTCCACGGAGGCGCATCATTTAGATATACAGCACACAGTACATTGTCCACTCGATTTACCGAACATCACGACAGGTTGTCCGGGAATCAGATTGGCCGAGCCATAGGGTAATACGGTGATTCTTTAAATTGATGTATTTCTTAATTGTAAGTTGGATGGAATTTCCCAAAAATTAAAAAAAAAATTAAATTTCTTTCGGAGCCGTTTAAATCATTACACATTTTCGAAATTGGGTTTTATTTTATTTGCCTTAAAACCATTCAAGTATTAAAATTTGTCCGAAATTTGCCTAAATCATAGCTAAGGCGCAGTAATTATTTTGCAAGTTGTTTCTGCAAACATATGAAAAAATACAATTAATTTAACAACTTATAAAATAAAACTATGGAATAAAAATTAGGTTGCATCAAAACTGATATATTGACCCCCAAAAACATTAATTTTAATTAAAAAATTATTATTTACTTTTCGTTATTTCATTATTTACATTTTTATTTATAACCATACCATTTCTAAAGCTGCCAGTTTTTTTATCGATATTTCTTCGTTATGTTGTATTTAAATCGAATTTGGACAATCGATAATTTTTTCATTTATTTTCAGTATTTCGAATAGTTTGTACTGACTTCATCACATGCTCTTAATTTCTCGGTCAATCTCTTGATTCAGCGCGTTGTTGCGTCATGAAATTATGGCCGGTATGAGGCGTCGTACTCGACGGCCTAAGCAACGCACCCCTCTTAAAATGCGTGCTGAAAAAATCAGCTCTCCCCCACCCCGTCATTTCGGGGGTGGGGTGGGGTGAGGAGGTGTGGTAATGTTGGGGGGAGGAAAAGTCAAACACTCCGGAGATTTAAAAAAAATCGCCTATTGCAAGCTTGAAAGGAGAAAACGTCGTTGCGGTAACGATCGCCAAAGAATGTGCACCTATGGATAGAGCGTGGCTTCATACATATTCCTGGTGTCGATTCGATATCGGGCGGCCATCTTGATTAGTCAGCCATCTTGGAATGGTGGCCATCTTGGAAATGGGAATAATTGGTTGTTTGCATGCAGAGACATCCCGAAAAAGTCGCTTAAAATAATTATTTAGAAATCTAATTGTTTGCGCAATTACTTTTTTTGTTGTTGGTGCTAAACGATATCGGCATGTGGGAATCTATGGATCTCTTTGATGCTCTTTTGAGTGGTAATTTTATGAATTGATATTAACGCTTTTTTTTTTGCAAATATGCAATTCTGTTTTTTGTCTCGTTAAAAAATGAAGCAATGGAATCTTTGCCTTTAATTCTTCATCGAGTTATTTGCCAATGGAGTTTGCCAATGGAAATTTGGAGTTTGCCAATACATATTTGCCAATGGAGCCTACTTTGAAATTCAACCGATTGCATCGGACTTATTTCACTGATTTAGAATTTATTTTACGCACTCGGTTGAATTTCAACAAATTAGATAGCAGGAATTCTGGCAGCTTCTGATTTCATAAAAAAAAATCAGTTAACCAAGAGCTAGATGATCTCATATCGTAATTGTAATTGATGCATGTAATTGCGGAATTTACTGTTGTATATGTTTTGACATTTGTCATGGTTGAATCTCCAAGCCTCTCTACTGAATATACCCATTCCCGACGATATGTGGCTAGCGGCAATACTTTTCTCCACACCCTATTGGGCGGGGATGTAAAGAAAGACCAGCGCCCCATACGAGCGGAACTGGCAAATATCGTTACGGAACGACGGATAAATTCTTCTCAACGGGTGCTACTGCTAGAAGACGAACCACTGGACGTTGGTCCGATTTTTTTCTCTCTCTCTCTATCTCTCGTTCCGTTCCTCTCCGTACTTCCAGCATAGGTACGTGTATTGACGCAATGACTTTTGCCGTACCTGTGCTGCTACCTGTGCGAGTTGACCATAGCACACTTTTCCAGAGTATAAAAGCACCGGACGGACAAACGGAAGGCATCACAACATTTTGAGCATCTGCTCTCAACAAAGCTACTCGTTCTATATTATTTGTGATGTGCATTTGAAAACATGGCCAAAGTTTTGGTAAGTTGACCGTCTCGATCCGTCCATCTTCGAAGTGTTACTAGCGCGGCGTCTTTGCGCATTCGGCTTCCTTCTTCTTACCTGCTACGACAATTGGATTACATAAGGCGTCTTAGGTTTACAGATAGTCGACCAAAAAGAACAAAATATTTTACTCGTGGATTAATAACGAAACTCAAATTGATAATAGATACACTTGAGGACTAACTACAAATAATTTTTTACAGTCATCGAAACGATTACAATTAATTCGATCTTCCATCGATCATCGGATTACCAATTTCAATTATTTCTTTTTAATTCTTTGGCGAAGAAAATTTGACGCTCCAGTTTCTTAATATATTGCGATAATTCGTGAGAATCAAAAATAAATCGCGTTTCGAAAATGGAACTCTTATGAATAATTCTACTACCACGTCTAATCATCAAATTACAAAATTGTACGCTTTTTGCCGTTTACAAAATTTATGATTATTTATGAAAAATTGTTAATATCACACTTTCGAAACAACTAAAAATCAAATCCAAATATTAATTAAAACCAGCGCTAAACTTAATTAAACCAACTCAAACTTTGTTCGTTTATAAAAACTAGTTTCAAACAAAAACTAATCCCACAAAAACAAAAAATTCAAAAACAAATAACTGAAATTAATAATACATCGCAATTAAAATTCGCGGCTATGGCATAGATCAAAGGTACATTTATTCACGTCTGATCGATACAATTATTTCGATAAAGTAATACCTAAAATAAATATCAAATTTCGACTCTGCGATATCCTGAATAAATAATCGCTCAATCGCTCATTCAAATAAAGCCAAATTAATGCAACGATAGATCTAACAAACCATCAGTAGCATCACTACAAACCTTTTTCCGAATTTTAAAATCCGAATTAGCCTGAAAGGCTGCTTACCTGCAAAGCACACCTTCTATGCTATTGATGCCGCCACTGAGATACTGTGGCACACTTTTCGTTCGTTGAATACGACCTTGCTCACGTGCCCAGATCTTTGAACTGGACGTTCTTTTTTCTTGGCACGGCAAGCGCGTTGCAGTCAGTGAACAGGACACACACACACGGCGCGTGTAAAAAGCGGTGAACGCACCGAAATGATGCCGCCATTAGAGCATTCCTCTCAAAAAGCTTCCTTGCTGTTGAACCAGAACAAAGCAATTCGGAAACAATCAGGCGTTTGACTAGATAAAAATTCGCGGCTTCACTGAACTTGCTCCTCATTTTTTTCTTGTCACTCGCTAAAGTGAAATGCAACGTGGCATTGAAATAAGAACTTAGCAAAGAAACAAGTTTAAGCACAATCATCTCGGCATACGATACATTTGAAATAAAATATCTCCCCGCGCGAATTATTTATTTAGCTACATTTCTTTTTTAGTTTACGATTCAGTCCTGCAAATTCCGACTAGCGGATTTATTTTAGCTTTATTCTAGCGGAGTAGTCATTAAAAAAACGCAAAATTAAAATTAGTAAATACAAATTTGCAATCTATATGGTTAGTACGCCATACTAATGCAGCACTTGTTTCCTTCCCCGTCCCACAGGTTGTCCTCGCAACTTTGGCCGTTATCGGTCATAATGTGTTGGGTATGAACCCCCAGGCGCAAGCCTACGACTCTCACCCTGCCCAGAGCGCCCAGGGCGGCAATTTAAATGGCGGTGGCGGTCAGGGAAAGGACGGCTTCCAACCCGTCTACTACCAACCAGTCTTCTACCCGCAAGCCCAAGACAAGGGTGATTATGGCGGAGGCGGATACTCCGGCGGCGGCGGCGGCGGCGGTGACTACGGCGGTGGCGGATATGGCGGTGGCGGCCACGGAGGCGGCGGATATGGAGGCGGTGGACACGGCGGTGGTGGCTACGGAGGCGGTGGACACGGCGGCGGCGGATATGGCGGTGGCGGTCACGGAGGCGGCGGTGGCGGATATGGAGGCGGTGGACACGGCGGTGGCGGATATGGAGGCGGTGGACACGGCGGTGGCGGATACGGCGGCGGTGGTCACGGCGGTGGTGGTGGTGGATATGGCGGTGGCGGATACGGAGGCGGTAGCATGTATGGCGGTGGTGGCGGCGGATATGGCAAGAGCTACGGCAAGGGCAAGAGCAAGTACATGTCTTACCAGCAGCCCATCATCAAGCACATCCAGCCTCATCTTAACCTGTACGTGATTGACGTCAGCAAGAAAGCCCGCAACAACAAGAAGGAGGTGTTCCCCTACATCACGGTCGGCGGTGGCGGATACGGGGGCGGCGGCGGTGGCGGATACGGTGGTGGAATGAGCCAGGGCGGCGGCGGATATGGCGGTGGCGGATACCAGCAGCCCGCTCAGGTCTACATGATCGATGACGACAAGAAAAAGTCCTCCAAGTCCAAGAAGAGCACCGAGGTTAAGATCATCCAGGTGGCCCAGCAGTATCCCCAGAAGTCTTCCTACGGATACGGAGGTGGCGGCGGCGGCGGTGGAGGATACGGAGGTGGAATGAGCCACGGTGGCGGATACGGCGGCGGATACCAGCAGGAGAACTACGGCAACTACTTCCCCCAGGTCTCAGTCGTCCCCGTCATGATCGACAAAAAGGCAGCCAAGAAGGCCGAGCGTGAAGCCAAGAAAGCATCCAAGGGAAAGAGCGAGGAGATCACTATTGTCCACCAGCAGGCCCCATCTTACGGTAGCAGCTACGGAGGCGGTGGCGGTGGCGGATATGGCGGTGGCGGTGGCGGATACGGCATGTCCCGTATGGGCAGCAGTTACGATGGCGGTAGCTTCGGTATCAACGCCCATGTCGGTCTCACCAAGAAGGGTCTGATCAAGGGATTCAAGAAGGGAAACGGGATCAACATCCCACTGAGGTTCGACTACTACCACGGAGCTAACCCCGGGTACTAGAAGATGGAGCACCCTGAGATGTGCACCAACTCTTTCCTCCTTCAATTTTCTCCTGTGACCACCACCACAGCCTCGAGATCACCATCTTGATGAACAGTCTTAATCTCACTCCGGGTCTCCAACTGTTTGTCTTTTGGTGACCGGAAGTGATGACCATTACCATGGACAGATCGGACTGACGGACGAGGTCCTCGTTAGGTGGAGCTGCATGACTAACGACGAAGCAGCGGCGGTGCTCCGATGAGTACGCGCATAACATCGAAGATATAGATTTTTTATCCCTCCCCCCCCAAAATATAACACGTGTGAATTGACCTGTTTTTGTTTTTTTAATGCTCCTAATGTTTGAAATTGGAGTTTGCTCTCAGTTCGCGAGTGGCAAGAAGACGATAGTCTTGAAATCGATAATTCAAATTGAAGACTATCGACTCCTTTTACTCGCGAATTTTCTCTATATCGATGCTCAATCAAAAACGTGTCAACGTAAAAACAAAAAATAGCGATTATTGAAATCACTAATCGTGTCTAATCAATTTTTCCAACGAAGAATAGAACCTATTCTAATGGAGTTTAAAAAACCCCAGTCTCTCACTATTGGAACTTGTCCTAAACGTTCTTACTTTTTTGCCCATCCACTCTCCCCTTCCAAGTTTTCCCACGACCCCCCTACCCCCCAAAATCCCCATCACCGTTCTTGGACGGTTTGAGTTCCCCCTTCCCTAATAACCGTCTGGTATTTTCAGGGCGTTTCTATCTAGAGAGACGACCAGTATTTTCCAGTCATTATTTTTTCTTGCCATCGTTTGCACGAACAGATATTCTATTTTTTTACTTTTTATACATCCCTCCCGCTACCTCCAAATTCCCCCAGGAGTCCCACCCAACCCCCACATTAGAACGGCTGTTCTGGCAAACGTTGGCAGCCAAAAATATCTTATTGTTTCTTTTTAACCTTTACCCTTAACGAGTCGCCATTTTATACTCATGTTTCTATATTTTCTCGTCTGTAGATAATTTTTATTTTTGTTTATTTCTTGTTTTTTTTTGTTCTTCCCACCACCACCACCTCTATCTTCTCCCAGTTTTGTTTCCTACTTTGTCGATGATGTTTCCCGAGTGTAAGAGTTGAACAGCATAAATGTTGGGTCTAGTTTTGAGAATTGCTTCCACTTTCCCCCTTCTCTGTTTTTTTCCAAGACGTTGCTGTTCGGCTGAGATTCTAATGTTCTACCACTTTCTCTCATCTTTACCTGTTTCTTTAAGTTGCAATTTCGTGACATGTGTCACGATTTCGTGACGTTTTTAACACTTCTACTTCTACCTCTGTCCTTCCCTCCCCTAATTGTACATACACTTCCTGTATCTGAACTTCTAGTTGGAATAGGACAACCTGAGTGAACGTGATTGATGTTGTTTGTGCGAGAATCTGTTTTATTTTCTGTACTTTTTCTTTAAAAAAATAAATTGTATGGTTTTTTCAAAAAACAAATACCGCTTGTCGTTCATTCTGATCTACTGTTTTTTACAATTACGATATTGTTTTGTGTCAATTCGATTACTGATAGCTGCAAGTGTCAAATCCGATTACTGACCGCTCTAAGTGTTAAATCCGATTACTGACCGTTCCAAAAACAAGAAAGGCTTATTTAAAATAAATCTTCAATAAATAAGCTAGCTTAAATAATTACTCTTACTAGGTGATTATAATATCTGTTCATTAAACCGTTCCGAAAAGGAAAATAATTCATTGAAAAAAAGCAATTTCGCCGTCAAATGTTGAAAGCTGAAAAATGAAAATGTTTTTCGATTAAGAAAGTCAGTGCCTCACGGAAACATTTAATTTTCCTCAGCTCCGGCCGCAATTTATTTCGAATTGTTGTACTCAAGTATAAATAAATAAATATTTTGTCTAGACAATTTGTTTACCACACACGGGTAGAATGGTAAAAAAACCCACCAAATTATCAAACGTTTCGAAGCGTGAAAAATTCCACTCAGCAACATCAAAAACCCCCCAAAAAAACTGCGGTAAACTCTCAAGTGGAACTATCGAACAAAGGCATATTTAATTGCAAATTGTACCGACAAAAAATGGCCTGAAACAATTTTGGTAGGCCAAAATCAAGGCGTGCTCGAAAAATGAAGTTTTTTTTTTTTAGCTCGTCAGACGTAATAATAATGTTCGAAGTTATTGCCCAGTTCTTTCAACTCTATTTTTTCCACCACAAGACATTGGCTTCCATTAAGAACGCATCCTGTTTATTGAAGCACGTGAAAACAAACTTGCGCAGCAGCGTCTCTAACGAGCACCGATGAAAATCCAATGGTTTGGCTTATGGTGGATAGCGTTTAGGCTTATATTGAAAAACACAAAAAGGGCGAAAGCACTCTGTGAGGAAGTTCCTGGGAGGGAAATTGAATTTTAATACTGTTTATCGAGGTCCCCAACCTTCCTCGAGAAGGCCGATCACCTTTTTGTAAAGAGGTGCTACAGGTTTATGAGCGTTGGAGAGAGGTAGGGAAACTCTCAGATGGTGGTGGTAAAATATCTGGGTGAAGTTTTTTTTTTACCGTTCGCTATCACTTTGTTCCACTTTTTCCTCTGTAGGTAACTGGAACACGAGGGCTAGACGGACGTAAGAGGGGATTGGAGAAAGGAGATTTCGGGTCATTATACTTCCTTAAAATCTGTAGCGTCATCTTACCTCCCCCTCCCTGCCTCCCTTATGTAATCACCTCTTCATCTTTCGCTCGATTTGTGGAAACACTTGCAAGATGGTTTGATTGTTTCGCTTGGGGGGATGTTTTTACTCTCGAGCAAGAAGCTGCCTGCACCCCAGGTGCTCAGCACTGTGGCTCGAGGACGTTTTAAAATGGGCGTCAGTTACGGTGTTTCCTAGATACCAAAGTGATGCACATGTCCGGAAGGGTAAGTTCCTTTTCGAAAGGAACTCAACCGTTTGCAGTTATTTTTCCATTTCGTAGAACTATACAAATTACTGAATAACTTGTTTGTTTTCGAGTTTGAAAAATAGTCGACCTTTATTTTTTTAGTAAACATTAAACAATAACATCATAAATTTTATAACGATCAAGCTAACAAAATTGGCATTTTTTTAACGAATAATTTCTTGTAAAACTTGTTTCCTATTAAGTTTGCAAAAAAAAATAAATAAAAATAAAACGTGTTCAAAATACTGATCGCAGTGAAAAAAGGAACTGTCGTTACTGTTCCTCAGTAATACTGGTAAATTTGTAACAACATAATCAATAAGATGAAGCTATAAAACAAATACGAAACCAAGAACAAATTATTAAAAAAAAAATTATAAATCAAATTTATTTCAAACGCACTGTAGAAATAAAACAAAACACTTGGTTATAATAGAAGGACAAAATATATCAAGTAAATGTTTGTGTCTGTACATTGATGAGCAGTCTAAATAAAAATATGGGTTTCTTTTTTTTAAAAAACTATTTTCTGAAGAAAAAAATGGTAATCAAACGAAATAATCCAACTAAATTCTCCTAACAGATTTGTGATAAGCTATAACTTGGCAAATTATTTGACAAAAATTGATTTTGATTTGAATTACAGAAAATATTTTTTATGTGTTCTGTAAATGACCAACCCTTGATGAAACGAATTAAGCATCCCTTTATTTTTTGGCACATCGTTTTGTGATTCTTTAACCAATTTATTTATTTATTTGGTTTGCTCAACTTTTTGCGTTTCGCAATCGTCTGGGTTGACCGTCTGGTAATTCTCCCTGGCCTCGGAGTTAAGACGTTCCTTGCTTTTACTTTTCTTGTCGCTGTCGTCCTTGTCCAGGGTCTCCACACTCTCGCCTTTCTTATTGAAGTGTAACGTCTTTTTGAAGGCGCTCTTCCTCCTGGTAAAGAATGACAATTGGTAGTTTGTCTTGCGCGTTTTCTGCCGCCTGACAAAAAACAACAGATAATAATAGGCTCTCCTTTTTGTTTAATACGAGATACGAGATTACAAATGCAAGATAAGACGTCTTTGAATTAAAACGAAAAGGACAAAGTTTTCTTATTTGTTTGTATTTTTGCGTCAGGATTCGGTTGGAACGGAACTGAAATGTTCGTTCCTTTTCTGAGAAATTGTGGAACGTCTTCTTTTCTAGTTGATTCAGAAAGTATGTTTGGAAGGGCTTCGTTCTTTTTATTAGGAACTGTAGCGGAAGTTTCTTCTGCTGTGTTCAGAAAGCATACTCCGTTTTGGTGTACAACAGTTATTTTTATCACGCAAATCTTTGACATTGTCTTAGGATTAAAGATTGGCTTAGAAAAATGATTTACTGTTTTTTATTATTTTTAATTTATTTATTTTTTAATAGAAGAAACTAAATCATTCGTCATTCAATTTCTTAGAGGAACTATGGACGGCTTAATTCCTTTCCATTCATGGAGGAACTGGAACGATACGCTGACCTTTCTTACTGATGGAGCATGAACGCGTTCCTTTTCAAAAAGAACGCACTAAGCAATGCACACTGTGTTTGTACTTGAGTATAGCTGGTCCAAGAAAGACTAAGAAAGATTTATTGATAACTCACCTGCAGACGATCATTATGAGAACAGCAGCAATCAGAATTAACCCAACTACAACTCCGGCGATTATTCCGGCAATGGCTGGAAAATTGAAAAAAAAATTGTTAATTTTTTAAAGCGTGGTACAAGCAGCGACATTCAGAAAATTTAATCTTTTTAACGTCACACACCTTCAGGTGGCAATTCGGAGTTTCTTGTCTGATGTTGGTGGTCACCTGTACCAAAGAAAACAGAAATGAAACTTTCACAATTAGTTGCAAAGTCTAGGAAACGACATAGGAGCTTTTGTAATTTATTAAAACTTAACTGAAGAAGTACCATAGTATTTTTAATGAGATAATTAGGTACGTGACACGTGTTACAACTCCATTAAATAATTAGTAAACTTGTTTAGTTAAACGCACGGTTTACTTTTATATACTAGACATCAATCATGAATTTCTTAAAAAAAACTCTAAAATTAATCACCGAACCGGAACGAGGTAGATGAACCAGATTGCACTTACTTTTTTTTTTTGCAAAATGCTGAAAGCACAATAATTTGAATTTGGAAGCGTGATAATTACAAGAAGTTTTTTTTGTTGCAAAATTACGAAATAATAATGATTAATAGTGCTTTATCATTTTACGAGACAAAAAAATAGCACAATCTCTATCATAGACATCGTTCCGGTTCGTCGATTTACTTTACGAGCTGTTTTGTGTTCGTAAACTTTCGATTAAAAATGGTAGCTGATTAACAGAGATCTACTTCCTTGTTTTTTTTCTTCTTTTTTTTGCTTCTCGTTGGCTATTTTATGTCTAGAGCGCCACTATCGGCCAAAATAGCACACTCTGTCATCACACGTGCAACCCCTAATGGCTAGTGTTGTGTAGGAACGGAACGGAAAATGTCAGTTCCTAGGAACTGGTTCCCTTTTTGAGCAAATGTAGAGTTGTGGAGAAAATCGCTTATTTTTATCCTAGCGCGGTAACCAATGCTTGTTAAATGGATTGAAGCTCAAACATATTTCAATATGTTTGAGCTTTAATCAATCTATTTGAGTAAGAACGGAACGAAAAAGGTCCATTCCTAGGAACTGGCTCCTTTTTTGGAGGAATTCAGGAATACCTATGTTCCTTTTCCTAAGAAGGAACGCTTGGAACTGTTCGGTTCCGTTTTTCGAGGAACTGGAACGGAGGTTCCTTATTTAAGAACAGGGTTCCTTTACCAAGCTTTCAATGATAAGCGAGTACAATTTTCCAAAATGTTTTAAGTTCAAAAGTATAAAAAAAATCAATTTTACAGCATCAAACAGAAATTGCAAAATATTTTGACCTGTATCCGCAAATCGTCATTTGTCCTTCAGTTCCATTTAGCGTTATGACCATTTGGCGTAATCACAATTTTTTAGTGTACAGGAACACCACTCTGAATCTTTCTTTTTTTATTGATAAATATTAATCGAATGAACATAATAGTTGCTGGTTCCTTTTGAAAAGAAGCTAGGAACGGCCAGGTTCCTTTCAATTTCTGTAGGAACTGAGACGTGAGCCGGTTCCTTTTTTATGGAAGGAACGATATCTGGAACGGGCTCTCCTTCGAAAGGAACGAACCCAACACTGCTAATAACGACGCACATACTCACCAAAGCCGTAGCAAGTGGGTGGTGTACCGCTCCACTCTCCGCTGGGCTGACAGCGACTCGACTGGTCTCCACTTAATTGGGAGCCAGGTGGACACCTGTAGGTGAGGACAGCACCCACTTGGGTGGACACGGCACCGATGATTTGGACCAGGGAGTTCCGTCGTGGGCTGCCGCACCGCTTGATCACTGCCAACGGACACAAAAGTACGATGGATTATTAGAAACTGTGATCGTGGGTTCAAATCATGACCAATACCTTAAGAGAATTTTTTCCCCGATCACTGTGGTAAATACGAACCGATGTCTCAGTGGGTATGGGGACATGCTACGAAGCCAACGGTCCCGGGTTCGA
>JAUJYS010002507.1:0-14659 GCA_033995665.1 Melogona broelemanni
TCCTGTGGCGCACTAGGCGCTACGGTGACTTATAAAAAAAAAAAAAAAAAAAAAAAAATTTACCCAATTATTACCACGAGCGTGTCTATTCCGGGGATAATTGAGAAGGAGGGTGAGAAGAGGTTCAGAGTTGTTCGTCTTCCAGGAACCAACACCACCCCTTCCCCTAATCGACATCAAGCCTCACCCTTCTCCACATACGCACACCCGAAGGTGCAGTATCACGTCGCTGGCGACATTCGTTACGATTTCGGGGCGACTTCAAATTCCGCACGAAAATTGTACACAAATATACCACGCATGACCATAAGCATACGCATTCGATCCTGTGGTACGGGACGGGAATGTGCCCCTCACACATTGCCATAGCGACACGAGGGTTACAATAACCTCCTGTAGTGCTATTCAATACAGTTATTCGGAATAAAAAAAAAAAAAAAAAAAAAAGGAGAATAAAATATTCCGAATGTAATTTGTAAATTTGCAATGCGCAAAAATGCACTCAGCACAAACCATTTTCGTTTTTGTTTTTCTGTTTTGAAAAGCAGTATAGAACAACCTTTGATTTATTGCAGTCGATAAATCATTTATTTGATTTATTCAAATAAGTGTGATTCGTTGATGCCATGAAAAACACCTGCATTAATCACGAGTGGGCAACGTTATCAACGTTATTTTGCTTCTGGCGGTCGTTTAACTTTAATGGTGTCTAAATCAGCGAAGCGAAAAATCTATTTAAAAATTCCGTATTCAAAACTGGCTTCTGCATAATTCAATGCGCATGCGACCGTGGCGGTTATTTCTGTCATTTTGGTCGAAAATTGTCATGGCGTATACGCTGCTAAGGTTTGTTCGCTTTCCTAACGAAACCAAATGTGATGATGGAAAATTCGCGACATTTGTAAGCGTTGTTGCAATTTTTGAATTTGGTTTTTAAATTTGATTGAATTTGAGTGAATTTGAATATCCTTGATTAAATTTGAATGAATTTGATTTAATTAAAGTTGAACACGATTGCTTTCTTTAGTTTATCATAGAAGTTAACTGTCTGAGCAAGACATTCAAATTCAAACAATATAGGAATACATGTATAGTTAGTGGTTTATTTAGTACCCATACGCTAGGTTTATTTTTTACGACATTTAACCTATTTTCTTAATGTAGCCGTTTAAGCGCATCGTTTATTTTGGGACAAGTTTATTTTACCATCAAGTTTAAGCTCAAGCTAAGCCGCAATGAACAAAATTAAATTCAATTCGCATTTGTGAAATTGTATTAATCGCTGTGGGAGTTTTAAAGGTGAAATAACATATTGATATCTTCCGTGTTAATACACACGCGGTGAACGTGAACGAGGCAGACACGTCAATTCCACTTAAAGGATTAATCTATTAGATGCGCTTTTTTTCCAGTTCCTAAAATAGTTTATCAAAATATTGTCGCCATGTTTGATTGAATATCAAGTGCTTTCTGAAAGGTCGTTCAGAAATTGCCAATAATTATTTTCGTGAAGCCCTTTTGATGCATAGTGAGTGCATCCTACCTCTTTAATTTATTAGATTTATTACGAAGAGTATATCAAAATATTGTCGCCACTTTGATTGAATATCAACGCGCTTTCTCTAAAAGTCGTTCAGAAAATATCAAACAATTTTTTCACCCTCCTTCCTCTGTCGGTGAAGCGGTTTCGAGTGGGAGAGCTATGTAACCTTATTAGCCAGCTTATTATTCCCTCGTAAATAATAAAACCAAAAGATTAACCACACGGGCGCCAGATTCTGTAAACAACTCTGAGCTATTCATCAGCGATTAAGTAGAAGCTGACCCAGTCAAGCGCACGGAAACAACAACCGGCATCGTTGTGCATCCCCCCCCCTCTATCTCTCTCTTTAAAGTCATCGCCGCCATGCATTTCGGTGAGGATGGCAGTGATGTCAGATTTTTCCGGGCCAACTCCGAAATTAATGGGGACATTGTGCCGCAGGGCCCAACGTTTATCCGTCATCTTTATGCGCCACTCTCTCGCTCCCCTCAGTGTCCCATTTTATTCCCGTTCTCTACGACCGTGTATCGACCGGGTCCTGATTTGCATTGCGGGAAATTGTTATATTATAATTGATAAGCCAACGTTGGGCCGGCGTCCCAAATTTAATTGTCTTCTGCCGCTGCTAGGATAGGCCCGTATAATCCGATGGTCGTGAAACGCCAAAACATTATTGGTAGTGTAATCGTGGATAGTGTGTATATCCTGTCGCCGTAATTTAATAACGTCAGAGATCAGCCCTTGTGAAAGCCGGTTGACAAGTCTCACACGAATGCGCCAGACAATGAATACATTCTGAATTGTGTAGTTCGGCGAGGGTCGTTCTCTCGTTTGTGCGCCGTTCTGTTGGAATCGTAATTCGCGTATACAATAGGTGGGTCATTCCAAAACTAACGCCTCACATTTTTTTAAACATTTTTTTAAACATTTTTGCAGGTGATTAATACATATTTTCCCACTTCACAATTTTAATTTTCAAAATAATCTCCGTACATTTCCATGGTCGTGCACCGGCTCGAAACCATGCTATCACGGTCGAAATTATAGAACATCTGTAATTGTATGGTGAAAAGATGCATTAATTACCTGAAAAAACAGGTTTCTTGAATAAATATTAACAATTAAAAATTAAAATGTTACTTTTGGAGTGGCCTAATATATTCGCACTAGAGCTAGAACGAGACTGGACAAGGCTAGAAATATAATTGCGACAAATGAAAGTCTTGGCTATAAAACGTGTGAGTATTTTAAACCACAAGAAACACTTTATTTCGACTTGTTTAAGATCGGTGATTTTAAGAAAAAAAGTTGACGGAAGGTGTACTTTTTGCAAAAAAATAATCAGTCAAAAACTAAATGTGATTATAATATTTTAAGAAAATGTATTGGAAGTCAAATTAAATATTGTGTAATTGAATAATTTTTATATGGGTTAAGCTGACTGACTTTCAAGATGGCAACATCCGGCCACGTTGATCACCACGTTGATGCACTGGCAATCACGACGTGCATCCGTGTTATGCAGGGAAGCGTCGTTATTTCTCATTCCATCATGAATGCGCCTTCATCCATGATCGCGTTGAAACACTGTACACGACACGTTCAATCTATGCTTTCAGAAAGAATTTTCAGTTAAATGCGACTCAAAACATTTTTTTACAAGCCTGTTTGAGGAGTGCAAATTTTCCTAGATTTTAACATTTGTTTGTCCAACAAGTATTTTCACCTATTTTGAAGGCTATTGAGAATAGTAATATTTCTGGCATACCTGACGTCTTTAATACTACGTCTAACCTGTATTGATTTACCGTTATGCTGTAAAACCTATCATTTTTTTATTTAAATAAAGGCATAAAGGCATTACGGTCACCGGGGGTTGAGGCTGAAATGCTGGTGATCCCAAACGAACGGTGGTTCCGATGTCGAATTTCACAAAAAAAAAAATTAAATGGACTTTCTACTATGAAGTCAGTCCATTTTAATGGTATGAAGATGAAAAGGATCAAGATGTCCTGCTGACATACTTTAGTGGGGGAGAAGGGCGATCATTACGGTTCCGGCAAATAATGTTCCGGTTTCTGGTTGTTTGTCGTCCTCGATCAAGTTCAACTCTCATTCACCACGTGTACTCCTCCTCCCTAGCTAACGGTTATAGGCCCTAACAACCGCGTATGTATTCGGGCGTTTAGGAAAAATGTAAGACGCGGCTGTTTTCCTCTAAGCCCGTTCTCACATCCATCCATACAGCCTCACATTCCTCCACACACCGAAAAACGGTTCTACTACAACCGAGAGCATCTTTTCCCCCGGTTCGCTTCAAATGCCCTGGGACATTGATCAATGAGGCTGTAAGTCAGCGTGCACTAATGGCAGGGCATTAAGAAAATTACTGGGTAATTTCATGGGCCAGTGTAAATAATCGTTCAACTACCATTGCCGAGTTTTATGTGCAAAACTCGGGGTCTCCCAGTACACGTACCCAACCCCACGTTGACGCGCTCTCTCTGTACTGGGAGATGGATTCTTTTTTTCTGGCCCGCTGAATCTCGTTTTTGACAAGAGAGTCTCGCGGAAAGTGCATATTTGTCTGCATCGCGCGAAACGTTGACTAACTCCGCCCTATTCCAGTTTTGCCACTGTAATATTTTTATGCTTTTGTATTTTTCACCGCGCACGGCATACAGACACGTTGGCGCGTGTGCTCACATTTATTTATTCTGCGTTGAATAGACTGTATTCCCATGTGACACTGACATAGGGATCTCAGACGTCGTCGTTTTTTCTTCTTGTTTTTTTTTTGTTTTTTTTTCAACGGTGGAAGAAGACGCGGAACTAATTTTTCCTATCTCTGGTTTCCGGCTCTGTTCAGCTGTGTGTATATATCGCTTGGCGACGTTTTTGACTCTTGGCATTGTCCTACTATCGTTTAGACTCGATAGGAATCGTGAATGGGGGCTGGTGTGGTGGTGGTGGTGGTGGTAGTGGTAGGTTATCGTTTTGAAAAGGTGTGCCATCAATTTCATTGGCGGCTATAGAAATCGCGGTAATTAAACGATGTAATTTCATCTTATTGCTAATACCGTCCAATGCGATAACTCATACAGTCTGTGCGACGGTGGGGTTCGTTCTATGTTTAACTATGGCAGCCTGTGTTGTTTCAATGTAACTTCTATTGATATTAGAAATTATTGCTGAATGGTATCGATGATTTATTTCTCTTTAGACGTTATAGTGTTTGATGCAAGATCAGATAAATTCTTTCTGGTTAATATTTATTTTCCGAATACTATTTAAATTCTGGTTTAAATGAGCTTTCAAGTGAGAATATTTTAGGGTTCATAGATACTGGTTCGCTAGTCGTGATAATGCTGATCGATTATACCTGTAGAAGCAGTTTACTAATCTCTTTACAGCTGGGTTACCGGTATAAGCGTTCACTAATCTGTTTCAGCTGGGGTAATTGATTTTTTTTAAATTGATTTTTTTCTCAAAATTGATTTTTTTAACCAATAATATTATTTATTTAGCTTATTACTTTGTTTACACGAACAAACTGCAAATGTGTAAGGTTTCAAATGTGATTGGTTCAGTCGCATGATTACGAATACCATAATACATTTGTCCTGGTGAGGACGACCAATTCATTGAGTTTGACGTGACATTCCTGCTGCATGCAGTTTGGTCGTCAACTGAGTATTCGAACAAATTAATTTTCATTCGTGCGACTTTAGTGTGACTTGACAGCTTCAAAATTAATTGCGGCTATTTGTGACGCAGGAATGACGGTTGATTAACACAAGAATGCGGCAATGCTAATGATATGTTTATTTACCATTGGCTCGGCCTCTCGCATCATCAATAAAAGATGGCAAATTGGCAATGATAAAAGTCACAAAGCGAAGAGAATTATAATAAATTTACTCGGTTGGCGTGACAGACGAATACTATTTAAAACCAACCCGGAGTTTCTTCTCTCGATTATGCTATATAGTGTCTCTCTGCGAATAGCGACACTCACTCTGTACAGATACAGGGAAGATATGGATTAGCATTTATGGTGTGGTGTGGTGTGGCTTTTGAATAATTTATTCGCATTGTGATATATGCAAATTTCGAATTTACTCCGATGAATACAAAATAGTTGATCCAATAACGCGATTGCGGGTACCACCGCATCCAAATTTGTAGCCGTTGGCGATGGATGCTATATGTGTACAGTGCTTGTTTTGGTGAATTTGTGCAGCAAGAATTTCTTGCGTAAAATAAAACTGAAAAATCAAGGTATACTTACTTGGGCTTGTTAATTCGTTGAAAATAGTTTGTATAGAAATTTTGCTGTTGAAAATATTTTATTTTATTTATTTTTCTGCGATTTTTGACGTGGTTTTCACGTACTGATAGTTTCGCTGTATGAAAAAAGAAATTTAACCTGCTTCTTTTACAGGGCCAGAATTCATAGATTATTGTAAGCTAAAATCTTGTAGTAAGTGTAGTTCACATACTCCCCCACAGGACCAGTGGCGTTACGATTCGTATTCGATTAGTATTACGTATCGCAGCGCCACCGGCCCTGTGGGCAGTACGTGAACTGAACTACTACTATAATTTGGCTTACAACAACCTTTGAATCCTGGCTCAGTAGTTGAGATTTGGCGCCAGTGACTCGAAAGTTTTTATTTTTCATGAACAGGTTACGATTGTACTGTTTCATTGAAAGGAGCCGTCTAATGTCCGATAATAAAAAAAAATATATATATATATATTTATGTTCAGATTCCCTGGAGTGGGTATCACTACCGGGGGTTCTGTACCCCTCCTAGGGATCGGGCCTTTTAGTGAGAGGCACGTTTTTACCAGTATCCCTGGATCGAATATATTCGCTTTTAATATATTTATTTCCGTCGCAACTGGATTTAATATAAACGCGACTTGCACGCAGATATACCATGAATGAGCCTTGAGGCATGATCCTTAATGTCATTCATGAAGCTGAATTAAATAGTCACAATTATAAATACTTAAAATTGATCTGGAACCTCAGTCAGCTGGTGTGGCTTAAGATTGGGTTAAAAGTCCAGCATGTTAAAGGTTGTCTAATAATATTTTTAGCCACAGAAGACGGTCACTTATTTTAGATTTGGTATTTGTTAGTTAATTTTAGGAATGTTTTCAAAATATTGTACATGTATTCTCCAAAAGAAACGTTAGTCTATTTTCAAAGTTCATTTTTGAAATCTGCAACAGCTATTTTTGTAAATATTTTAATGACAACGATACAAAGTATTCTTTCGTTTCTTTATTTATATGATCTAATACATGAAAAATAAACAAAAGAAATACGAAAATACGAAAAAAAAATGCTTCATCACAGACAAAATAAATATTTGTGACAGTTGGGCTTCCTATCCGATTCCGATCCGATCTGAATTTTCCCACCATAATAAAATTGATCCATTAGGCCCGTAATTACAAGAATAAATAAATTACGCAATTTCAAAACAATGTTTCTCTGCCTATTGGTAGAAAAAATTGGCAAACAGTTTAGCTAGTCTCAAATTCTCAAACATCGTTTACGTGCCCGAACGTGTCTGCGCACTAACTTGACCCAGACGGCCTTTCAATTCGCCTGAGTAAGATATGCCCACAGGAAACGGGCGGTTTTGCACAAATCGAATATCGCATCGGACCCCGAGCACGATTAATCCGGAATGCTGTAGCCGATTGCTCACGGAGCTCAATTAACTGCATTATCGTCGAACACGAGCGCATGCGTACAAGTACATGGACGTTGCGCGCGTATGTACCAAACGTGTACGTCGTTCGTGGGTACGTCGCGTTTTGCGCGCGCTGCAGACAGACGACTACGGCGACGTCGACCACACATAGCCGATATTATCGATTTTTCCTTCCGCCGAAACTGGAAAGACGATAAAATACCTGGGGATAAACGTGCCTAAGTGGTATAGCAACTTCCTATAGGCTGTAACTTGACGAAGATTAACGTATAGATGGCTGCCGCGGAATGCTGATCGAATAGCTGGCGGCCATTTGCCGCTCGCTGTCAATGATGAAGGTGGTCCGACGGTAGAGGGCGCTGCAGCCACGCGTCAAACCCGTTAGAATCACACACGCACGTGAGAAAATTAGCAGAGAAAATATTCATTGCTGCTGCTGCTGCTGTTGCTCGGACGTTAAATCCTAATGATCTAGGGTACTGGATTCTAAATGTTTAACATTATGAATAACTTAATTTTAATAATTATTTTTTAATAGGTATGGCTAATGAATTGTTTAACTAATTAATAACTCAGTTAAATGGAAGAAATATCAGTACACAGAACGATAAACCCAGGACAGGACTGGGAGTAACCGACGACTAGAGCTGGCGAGGCTCCAATCATAAAACAGCATACTGTTCATGGCAATTCATGGTTTATAAAATTCTCGTTGAAATAGCAGGATTTGGTAGCATTGATGGTCCCGTACAAATAGCATAATTTTGGTTTAGTTTTTACATCTTAAATTCAATAGAATTAACGTACACTTTAACTATTCTCCAATGTTTGCTTCGGTTCCAAGTATTTGGTATTGCGATGGTCGCATGTAAATAGCAAGACTTTGTATTGGTGTTTATTTCTTAAATTCAATGGAATTAATGTACAATGTACCTATTCTACGATGGCTTATACGTGTTCGCTTCGGTTACCAATGTTTGGAATCGCGAGAAAGCCAAACGAACGCATATTTTTTTTTCATTTTCTTTCTCGGTAAGGGTTGTGTCATCTTACGAGTGGTTTTTATTCATGAGCCTAATAAATATTTCCATTAAACAGTGCCCGAATAAACAACCGAAATTACCGACATCAGTTTAGTTTCGGAAAGATAAAAAAAGAAGATTCTATAATGGCAAGATTCAAGTTTCGACATAATCTTAATACTTTTCTATTGCTGGTGATAGCGGGGCTGCCAAAGATCGGTTGCAGACTAAATAGAAAAAGGCAAAAAAAAAATTGTTCTAAGAAAAAAAAATCAGCCAGTCACTAACCTACTTTCACGATGAGATCTCGGTTTATCCAATACTGTCTGGTAGAGATGGCTGTCGCGCTATAACGCTATTAGATTGTAATTTGTGACAGTCTCTAAATTTGGGCATTAAACCGGGTGGGCTTTGTCTAATGATTGTTTCCAGTAAATATGCCCTAAGTATGTGTTTCTTATTTAAACCATACAGTACATCGTGCATTAGGTACGTATATCCGTATGCGCGCCAGCGATCGTAATACACTGGCAAGTGCCGGCTTAGGTGAGCTTTAATATAACGACCGTCCCGTAGATCGATATATCGTAGGCTCCGTACACATACACACGTGCAATATCTAATGAAAAAAACAACATCGGTCGTTTGTCGTGATTTTCGATAGGCGGACGCCCCCACCAACCCCCATCCCGATGGTGTGTGTATGCTCGAAACGGCGAGTGCTGATTTAGCTATTATGCACGGCTATACATGGATGAAGCCGAGCACAATATATTTTCATTTGATGGCCATCCCACCTAAACACGCGCACAATAATTTGTCACACAAGTTTTGCTAGCATTTTGCGATATTAAAGTGTGGGTAGTCAGGGCGGCAGCTTATTGTGCGTGATACCAGCGCCTCCTTTACGGAAAAAGATGCGTCGTATAAAGATAAAACGAGATGAGCTAGATAGAAAGTATCTTGTGATGTAGTGGTTGGGGCATAGAACTACCATACGTCCGTGACTGTGGGTTCGGATCCCTGCCGAGACTGGTGGGATTTTTATGGAGGAGAGCAATTCCTTAGCACGTCTTCCTTGGAATAGCAGTGAAGCTTTTCTAATCAATGCATGTACAATATCAGGTAAAAATTCATACGTAAGCATATACGGACGTACCTAGGCTAGGCAAAATTATTTAGTAGTCCTATGTGAGAATGGTTTCACTGCTTGAAATATATGTTTACCAGAGACTGTTATGAACTGACTGTAACTGATGAATGTACAATATGTATTTGTCTCACTTTCGAGCGTCATATCCTATGTAATAAAACAGGGTTTCTGCCTTTTTGTGAGAGCAAAATAATGTGTTAAAAGTTGTGCGTTAGCATAGGGATTATAATGTTGCGTTAGCGATAGCAAATGAACTATCGATTGATATACGGATACTATCGAATAAAGGACATTTCCTCGCGAAAGAAATTTTTGAATCTATTTGATCTCTCCAAATAATCTATTTTTTGTAAGTCCTGCTTGTCCTTTTACAGGCTAGGTGCTAGTTTAAAATCTATAAATCTGAGCGTTGCTCTTCATTTTAATAGTTTTGAAAATATATGTTCCGCGGCTGCCATTGTTACCAGCACTGTGAAAAATGAATGTAATTTAGTAAAATGATTAAATTTAATCCAGTTGTGATCTCATTAGTTGTAACGTAATTACGTTGCATTCATTCGTAATTATATACTGTTTGAATATTTACCCAGGTTATTGTAACAACCGTTTTCGTTTAAGAAGGATGCGAAACGCGTTAAGGTTTAGCGACGAATCAAAAGTTTTGCGCGAGTTTTGGAGTCTTGAGATTTTTAACGGCTGAGAAATGTCCTTTTTTATTAATGGACCAGGCGTTTTGCTAGGAAAATTATGTTCAATTCATATAATACGCTCATCAGCTGCGTATGGAGAGGAGGGGGAGGGGAGGCCAGGATTTCGATGTTATTATCATTAACTCGCAAAGCACTTTGCATTAATGGGCGAGCGAAAGCCTACTAGCAACCAAAGTTACATTAACCTATTTAAGCTCTTCTTTCATATGCTGTATCAAAAATGTGAAAAATGCAATTTGGCGGTACGATTGTCATTTATCTTTTTTACCGCCCATCCCCCTTCTTTTTCGCGAGCCATATTTATCATTTAAACTCGCGTGCATTCGGTGGGATAAAAGAAAAAAATCATTGGTGTCCATGTAAATATACAATAATACTTTTGCACAAATTATTTCCCAAAGCAATTAATTCGACGAGAGTGTTTAATATGGAAATCTTTCCGCGATAAAAAATGACTAATGATGTGTCGGTAAATAATAATCTTCTTGAATAGTTCTTTCACTATTTTTTTGCTGGTCTTAATTAATATTTATACTGTCTACAAATAAAATTATCGCATCGATATTCCACCTGAACATTACACGATAATAACGTGTTTTTCTTGGTTTGGTACTCCGAGGTTTATACATGTACTTCGCAAACTAAAACCTATTCGTCCATTAGTATGTTAATTAGTGTGTTATTAGTATGTAAATAATTACATTTTATTATGAAGCATTGGATTATAGTCTCCTCGAATTACATGTGATTATGTTAAATTCATTAAAACCAATGCTACTAAGATAAGGAATTAGTAATATTAAATCCATCGCATCAACTAGATTTTTGTGTGACCCATATTTTTTTAAAATCTGAGTATATTTACCGCGAGAAATATTCATTTATCAATGCATGAAATTAAAATCCTCTTATCATAATTATTAATTTTTATGTAAATGTCCAGTTTACCCTAATGAGCGACCAGAAAATACGGTATCGACTGGGAAGCGTAGGGAAACTGGCTTGCCTAAAAAAAATATAACATGAAGTGACTAATCAGGTGAGACTGAATTTCGATACGCACCCCATTCGATACCGTATTTTCAGGTCGCTCGTTAGGGCAAACTGGACATTAGCTGAATTTTCCATGCATTACTCATGTGCATCTAGAACCTATTAATAAGTGTGGAGTTTCATAATATCATAATTGTGAGTGTTTTATAATATCAAATTTTCATTCACCAGAAGGCAGCTGAAGATCTCAGTGGTGCATGTGAAACCGATTTCACATGTGTTAGGTGTGGTTTATGCGCTGCCGCCTTACCACACCTACCTTGTTCCTGGGCCCGTGGGTTGTGGCGCTGGTTGCCCGGGTGTCCGCTGGGGGGCGCTGGAGATCGTGACGTGATCTCTAGTGCCAATCAGCGGTCACCGGGGTATTCCGTTGGCGCTGCGATCTACGGGAGCACGGGCTATCTGGCAGAATTAAGTAAATTAGAAATGCAAATTGTTTAGTCTTCTCTCAATTCTCCTCGGGAGAAGTTCTCCGACCTCGAGTTAATTATCATGTCATAGGTCGTCGCCATGCCGTGTGGGATACGAATTCTCAGCTATCGCCATACGAAGAGATTCTACGCCAAAAGGGAATCTGAGCAAAGTTAAATTGTTCTTCTCACCGACCTTGCACGCGCATTCAACGATTGCAGATTACGAACAATTCTCCACATAGTTTGCCGTGTTTGTGATCGCGTGTGTGCCCCGGTTCTGCCCGAGAAGCAGATCAAAAACATTTCAGCATAAAAACAAAGTTCTTGCTTTGGCAAGTTTTTCTCTGCCCGGTTCAAACGGCGCAGTAAGTGATCTGAACATTTCGCGTGAACCCAAGTGAACTCTGCCGTCTTGTCTAAAGGGATGCCCGCAAGAAAGCAACAACAAATCTTCAGAGTTACCTAAGCACTCAACACCAGAGCTACCTTGAGCGCTCATCGTCAAGGGCTACCCTAGCGCCCCGTCAAATTCCGTCGCCGCTGGGGTCACCTGACCTTGGCTCTCTACAAAAACCGTCTCGCCCATTTGTACAGTAAGAACGTCAAATAGCCTGCGTTTTGTAGCCCTTTTGTTGTGAGAGTTCACTAGAGTTCATTGTTAGAATTTGCTCAATAGCAGTGTCAGCAGGCACTTAAAATCAGAGAAATAAACTGATCAGAAAGTCAGTTTTAAACAAAAGTAAAACTGCGCACTTCAGCTTCCTAGCTGTAGCTGCATCAGAAGTCGCCTATTGTCTTTTTGTTTGGGGGTTGGCTGTGCACAGCTAGTTATTGCTAAATTCTCCAATTCAAGAAAGCAATTGTATTGCAAATTAATAGAATTTAAATAAATAATGGAAAAGTAAATAATTTGCATTCTTATTTCCTCTTGACTGTTTAGCTTTAGGGGATAATTAGAAAGGGGGGTTGTATGATGTAAATTGTTGGCTCACTTCACTCACCAATAATTAGGTAGAGGTCTTATCAGAACCTCAAATTATAGAATCAGTCTAATTTAAATAAATTCCTAATTCTTCACACTCAGTGGCCTTTCAAACCACGTGAGGTGGGTGTGTATGTAAACTTAAAAGTATTAGACAGTAATCCTAATAAATGGTGCCGAAACCTACCTAAAAAGGTGGGTGGAGCCATATTTTCAAAAAAATAATTACCAAATAAAAGTTCATTCTAGTTCACTTTTCTTGTTTGGGGTAAATTGCTTTCAGAGAGCTCTATTATCTGCAAATCCTGTATGCATGTTTGTTTTGCATTGAAAATTTGATATCTGCTTTGCAAAAGTGTAGTGTGCGCGCAAATTAATTTAAAATCTAGGCAAAATCATTTAAATTAGCAGGCGCAAATTTTGTTCAGTAATTCTTGCTAAAATCACCAAATTTGACGACAAAAGCATTCAGGCATTCTTGTGTTGACCTAAAATTCTCTCTTACCTTTGTCTGAAAATCAAATACAAGGTCAGGTGAGAACAAGGGCCTATGCATTACTGTCTGGTGTGACTAACCCTCAAGGCTAGGCAAGGACAAACCTTCAATCCAGTTGAGGTTTGATTGAACAAAGACAACCAAATAGCCCAAAAATTCAAGCCTATTATTTTGCCACTTCATTTAACTGCACTAAAATTGAACTAGCATTTGAATAATAAAATTAAAATAAACAATTAACAGTAAATCAATAAAATTAAAATAGTAAAATAAATAATAAATTGGTGCATTAAATCTAAATAAAATAGTAAATAGTTTTCCAAAATCAATAGTAATTAAATTAAAGAATTAAATTCAACTAAAGTTTAAATTTATAGTTTAGAAATCCATTTTGACAAAATTTAAAAATTTTTGAAAACTGGTATTTCCAGGAGTCCAGTATTAGATTAAACCCTAACTGGATTTAAGATTGGCTCATGCTGGTCTAGCAGTTGTACCAGGGTGTAAAGGTCAATGAGAGATCTGTGCACCAGTTTCCAGCTCCACTGTTGATCCTATATAAGCCAAAAGGAATTTTTCCTGGTGGTGGACTCAGTGTATGAGATTTTCCTGAAACTGGTAATATTGTGTGAGTATGGTTTGACTAATGGCATGTATTTTTCAAAACATATAAGTCCTACATTACAAGACTACCCTTTGACAAAACTTGCCACTTAAGCCCACTGCCACGGGCATACAGGAACTGGTGTCATTCCTCATCTAAGTTTAAATGCAATAGGGGCCCAGTAATCTGTCTAATTAAAAAGTTAAGAATCCAAAGACTCAAGGTACACACACTCCAGCTACACACACAACAGCATCTTCAGAACTTCACCTTTCTGTAAAGATCTTCTGTAGAGATAAGATTTATCTTCAAGTCTTACAGGAAGTGATGTAAATTGAGTTGTTTTTCTCAGTCACTGTCCTGCCATACTACCGTTAATTTAAAATATAATTTTTGGACTATTACAAAAATCTAGTTTAGGCATACTATTTTTGGTGTTCTTGTGATTTTAAATCACCACCACTTAAATATTAGTAATAATTCTAGTCTTAAAATTCTGCATTTAGTTTAACTTTTAAAAATTAGTTGATTTTAAATTTCTAGAATTAATATAAATAATTTTTAAATAAAAAGTTAAAATCTAGTTTACCATCAAAATTCACTAAAGTTGTGAATAGTTAAAGTTTGCCATTATTGGTAAAAGTTAATTAATTTATGTGTAAGAAAACTGAAGAAGCTCAAGTTCCAACCAGTTGGTTTAGAATATATAAATATTAGTATAAAATAGAATAGGATAATAAATCATTAATATCACTAGCATTATTATCATTATAATGATTATTATGATTTAATATTATGATTTATATTTATCGTGTATTTGTTTCCTCTGTACCTGACGGATTAAAAGTGTCTTACTATCGGACTTTAAAAGCGCTGATTTTATTTACGTTTAATCAGTTTTTCTCAATTAATTCTACATCTGTCTCTGCGTGTATTTAATACACCAAC
>JAUJYS010002508.1:0-14657 GCA_033995665.1 Melogona broelemanni
AGTGAGCGAATATATGCCGGTGGAGATTTCGCGCTCGGTGGTGTTGAAAAGATGAGAGCATGTGCACGTGCTGCAACCTAGTGTATCGGCACTCACTCACTCTTTCTCTGGTTCAATCGCGCTCGATGAGGCAACAGTCTTCCTCTTCGACCTTATGCCTAATGAGGCCCTGCCAGGCCACGATCAGGTGAACAATGGGGGTAAAAAGCGCGGCGTGCCTCGCGTCGGGAAATTTCGTGCTTGTAAAGCCGATCTAGACGATTGAATACGTCGTCCTCTGACCCGCTGGTAAATTTAAGAGTGCGCGCATCATCGCGTAATCTAAAAATAGCTTGCTGGTGAGAGAGCATTTGGTCAAAAACACGAAAATTCGTGAAAAAGCGAAATTTCCGGCTTCCGATAATTTTTAATTCAAAACAAAATTTTCTATCCGGTATTCACAGTGTATAACTAAGTTGGAAAAAAATTTGATATAATTAATTTTATTTGTAATATTTGAAAGAAATTCACATCTCGCCGTAAGCCTAACTATCAAAGATATATAGCAAAGAAATTCCTAGTTTAATTTTATATGTCCAGAATAATTTGAAGAATAATTTTAAAAAAAGCTAACCAAGAAAACATATGCTGCCATTTCACAACAGATCCCACTTCGATCCCACTCGGATGCCCTATCGTCGGGGCACCGAAGTACCAACATGGAAACGCTCTCGTCGGCAAACCAACACCTAAAAAACATATGCCCTGAGGTTTGCGAAACTCTATCATCAGTTTCTATTTTTCTTCAAATTTCCAAACAAATTCTACCAAGAGTTTCAGACCAAACATTCTAGAAATTTGCAGTTGAATGTGCATCAGTTTTAGTTTCATTTAACATTTTGCGAGACAAACACAAATACGTCAATACGTGTTGGAGACAAGCAAATCGATAGATTCACCAAAACATTACATGTACCGGTAGAATGAATTCGTTGAGAAATATATTTAACGTTAGGAAGAACTTTTTTTATTTGATTAAAATTTGCGACCTGACCGGTCGAGTCGACCGACATGTTTTAGGGCACAAATGCACCTGTGAAGTCATGTCTAAAAGTAATTCTGAGTAATATAAAATCGGCATCAACCGTGTCGTAAGAAAGCTACTCATACCTATTGATTCTCTCTCTGCCCTTTTGTTCAGTTGAACTCGTGTGTGACCCATTGGCGCTAATTGCTAATTATTGCCTCATTCACCTCATGCCAATATCGCGTTATTTTCTGGCAAATTGGCCAGCCGCACTAACCGTGTTTCGTCATTTGATTTTTTTGTGCCAAATGCATAAACATGTCTACACATTCTCCGTGTATACGAGTACTCACGTGTAACATCCCCCCTTCCTGCACGCTCGAAGGCTACTTTTATAATTGCCTGTTTTAATAAAACAATATTTTCGGCTCATCGCGCCAACAGCTAATTCTACACATCCATTTATTTGCTGGTAATTAAATCTTACAAATTAATTTGAGAAATGACTGTTTTTAGCTACAGCGTTAGCTTGGCTATAGTGTTTTTAGCGTAGAACGTTAACTTTACAAAAAATTAGAATCAGTAGGCATTGTTTACACATATTCATGACACATCTGTGCCACCAGTTGATTTGATGGCGGAACTTGCATCTCAAGCGTATGGAACCACTCTATTATTTCGATGGGACAATCGAATTGACCATTAATTACTACGCAACTTGGTAATAAACGCGAATTCAACTATGGAAAAAATAAAACGCACAGGCACAAATACTATCTTATTTTTAATTTATAATTATTTCTAATCACCGTAGCGAATATCACTACAGGAGATTCTATATCCCTCACGCTGCTATGACAATGTCTGAGGGAGCAATGTCCCGGGATAAAGTAAAATGTGGTTCAGTGGTTCAGTGGCTATGGTCATAGACTACAAAGCGGGTGGTCCCGGGTTCGATTCCCGGCGCAGGCTTTCGTTTATTCGATTCTGTGGTACTGGAATGTGCCCCTCATATATCGCCGCAGCTACGCGAGGGGTACAATAACCTCCTGTAGTGTTATTCACTACAGTGATCCGGAATAATAAAAAAAATAGATCCAGCATCGGGATTTGAACCCGGAATCGCCACATCGCAGCCGGTTGCATTAACGATTGGACTACCACGAATCCTACATATTAATCTTAGCCGTCACTGATTGTCGATTGACAAGTATGAACGTTGCATAATGGAATTGAGTCTGACTGCTTCGATGCGATATTGTGCGCTTCTCAGCCAGTACCAGCTACGTGTAAGACTCATATTCAGACATCACTAAACAACTTTTAAAGGAATCGGCCTGAGCGATGACTAATGTCGCGAATAAAATGCGACAAACGGTCCAACCACTAAATGCAAAATACGAGCGTGTGAAATAGCTGAGTATCGCGTTGGAGTCACGCATTAATCAAATTGGCGCCTCCAGTCTGGGGATTATTAGCACATTCGTTTTGCATACGCGAGCACATTCTCACCTACAGCCACAGAGCAATTAACTTTTATTTACCATCGCTTTAACGAGCTCGTTCTGATTAAGCCGTTTGCGATGTCGCCTACAACTAAAATTTAATTCCTAAAGTGTTTCCGGAGGCCTTACTATAAACTTAAGTAGCTGCACGCACTGTGCATTTTATTTTTTGCATTTACCCGTGCACAGAAACAGGAGAATGTTTGTGCGTGTTGCGAAAACAAGAGTGACCATTTAAACCGCGTGCATTATAGAAATTCTTCGTCGAAGTGAATAAAAAGAGACAAGAGGAAACCTTGATTTTTTTTTATATTCTCTTCCCATTCCAACGTGCTGTTTCTAATGTACAGTGGAGGCCACGGGGGGCTCACGAGAACCGTGGTGGACCTGAGGTAGGAGGTTGGGTGGGGAAGGAGAGGGGGGCAGGGGTGAAATGACGTCGGAGTCTCACTTGTTTTTTGGGGTGGGGTTTTTAAGAGGTGGAGAGGGACGTGTTTTGATCGTTGTGCCATCGGGGGTCCTGGGTAGCACCGCGCCGGCCAGTAACAACGTCTTCAACAACTGTGATAGACAGATAACGCCCCGGCCGTTTCGGGCTGCGACCGCAGAAAAGTAAACTGACTCGCAATTAGCATAACAATTACGGCGCAGCGCATAAATAAAACGTACGCGAGGGGGATTCGTGAAAATCGACTTGCGCCCGCAATGCGAAACCGTATTAAATATCTCTTCCCCCCTCCACGACTCACTCTGCAACTCAATATCTAAAATATATACGATTCTCGTTTCCGGCATCTCCAGCCGCGGCGCGACCACAAGATGGCGCTCAAGAATTTCGGTTAACGATTTTTTTTATTTTCCTCGCATGATCGCGCGCCCCCTAAACAGTGTTGATCAATCGATCGACGGATGGGCTCACGCTAGGCTAGATCATCATCTGGTCAATTGATGCCTGTATTTTGCTACTAAGTGTTGCAATTTCATAATCATCTCTGTTCTGAGCTAAAGGGAATCCTTATTTATCAAATTGAAATGTAATTTAACCACCAATTATTCAAACAAATATAGCAATCTGATCTGCTCCGCACGCAATAACGTCCTTAATTGTCACGCTGGCTGCTAGAAAGCGTCACCAACGGCGAGAATTAAAATCAAAATGCTCTTTACGATACGGTGCCACTAAGCTATGGCGTCAATAACCTGTCAAAAAACTCACAAGGTGTCATCATGGAAACATCGCGCGTTGTTAAGGAGACATCGCGAGACAAGAATATAAAAAATCGAGGATAATACTTTTCGAAGAGTTCCTTATCTCGTGCATCATCCATCTCATACTGAAAAAAATGATTAACGGTAATAAATATATTGAACTCTTCCTATCTATCCCAAAAAAATTCGACTGGATTAAGGCAGTACCATGATATTTTCTTTGAGCATTAGCCTTCAGATATCACATTCAGGGCGGCACTACGTGATTGAGCGTTTGCCAGGGGTATTATTCACACGTCAGTGTGGCTCAAACAATTTAAAAATCTGGTTGAGCGGTTTGCAAATTTGTTTGCCAACTAGTTCCTCAAAAATCACATGCATAAAATGGGAGCCCATAACCGCTCCGCCCGGGATAACAAACATGCCATTTGCAATTCGGTTATTAAACCCTGAAAGATGAATGATTTCATTACGGCACCATAAACACACGGAACATCCCTTCAGCACCCTAACATGCTCCAGGGAAACATGCAGTGCACTGTATATTATACGCGTGATACAGTGTTCTTGCTTAATACGCATTCAAAATTGGAGAGAAGATGGCAAAGCGTCGCGGCTCTCAGCATGCAATGACAGTGCATTTTGCACGCTTAATTAGCGTGAAGAAGGATTCCGAACAGCCGAAGTTATGCGTTCATGTTGGTCCGTCTACTCAATCAGGCTTAAAAAACGGGCGGAAAACCCTTTGTTTCTTATTTAAAGAAACAAAAAGTACAAATCTACCTATATTTAAAACAGGTTATGGTCTATTGTAGTTCATGCGTTATAACGACATAATAAATTTGAAGATTAAGGTGTATGTAGGTCTAGGTGACACGGCTATACGACACTTTTGGAAAAAAAATCAACAATATTTATTTTCACCAAAGGACCATTCTGTAATGGCTTAGTCACGAAGATAGTTTAACTTGTTTAATAATGCTGACTCGCCACATTAAAAAAAAAACCTCAAAAATATATTTTTTAGTGGCAGTATAAATTTTAATAATCGTCTTGGAGCAAAGCCGTTTATGAAACCTTCACCTAGTTGAACTCAATGTCTCCTACTCTGTAGACAGACCCACTGTAGACTAATGTGGAGTTTCTAGTTTGCACTTCTAGGATGCGAACGGGCTCAATATCAACTCAAAAATTCATGTATGAGCAGAAAAGTTTTTTGAGATATTGTCTACATCCAACAAACGGCTGTGACGGCAGAAGCAAAATTTCTAAAGCGAAGTGTAAAAAATGTTAAAACAAACACAATTTTCCCTTGACCAATGTTCGGGTCTCCGTTACACGATTACCATGCATGCCGTTTGTTTTTCATTCAGTCGGAATTTTCTATAGTTTTCATGGGAACAATATATTAGGTTGCAAACACAGTTTAGGCGCCGCAGCGATTCATGCTTTATGGTATTTGGGTTTGCAGATCGCGAAGAGCATCGGTCATATTTTCAGCGTGTCATGAACCACACCGGCGAGCGTACAGCACCATCGTGATATCGACTGCTTCGCCTATACAAATCTGATTATTGTCGTAAAGATGATACCGGTAGTTATCAATGCATGTCATGACTCGTCGTAGTCCAGTCGGTATTGCAATCGCCTACGGGGCGGCGATCCAGAGTTCGATTCCCGGCGCGGGCACCCGTTTTTTCGATCTCGGGATGCTGGTCACAATGTGTACCACGATGAACTTCTTGTAATGACAGACACAACAGTGATCCTGACCAAAAAAATAAAATGATAGCTCCATTTTGACGCCATTAAACGGAAGTGTTTTTTTGTTGCCAATTTTCCAATTTGACTGTGTCCACGCAGGAAATGCCATTCAAACAAAGTACACCGTGGTCAAAATCGAACGAGCCCCAATCCCTTTAAATGGCGTAGTGAAATTTGTGAGACACGTTTGATTGGACCTCATGCCGAGCCAGACCGCGCCGTTCGATATACGAAGGCGACGCCATACGTTAGACACCGTGAAATTATAAGCCGCGGCCGAAGTAAACAAGCCGTCCCCCCGCGACATGGCCCATCTGTTGTTCTGTGCTCATATTTACATGGGCAGTACATAAATCCTCCAAAGACACCACGCCTATGAACGGCCTACCTACGTTTTTTTTCTGGATGTTGAAAGTATTTTGTATTTTACGTTGCCGCAAAAATTCATATTTATAGAATGCTTCATCTTTTTTTTTTGTTTTGTTTTCGGCAGACCGTCCTAATGGGACACACACGCCGCCAGGGGGGCGACCTGGTAATTTGGCCTAGTCTAAGCTTCTGACCAAGATAGGGATCTTTAACGTGTACCTGGCAACGTACAGGCACGGGACAGAATGCTGCTTCATCTGAATATTGTACCGTGCCCGAGGAAAATTTCTTAAATATAATATTTTCTTAAATATACTATGAAGGATATATATTTTTTTCAAGTTGACCTCTTTCTTCGCCTTATTGCGCGGCGTATATACCTTGGACCAACTCCGGGTCCCAGCGTGTCAAAAACATACCACTAAACAAAGACTCGAGCAAATATTTTACGACCATCTCAAAACGAAGGCGTTGTGCATTTGCACTCAATCGCCAATGTCATCCAATGCAGTTCGATGTACATACCTTTCCCATTCGAGAATATTAGAACCCAGCGGTGTTCGTAAGCACGCCGCCGCCCGGATATACGGTCAAAAAAGGAACAGGCGCTTCAGGATATAGAATAAAAAAGCATTGACCATGAAGACCGGGCAGAAGCCGTAAATTGACAGCTATTTATTAGAGTGAGCTTAAATGGCGTAATCATTATAGCCTAATTGTTTTTTTTAGGGGAGAGGCTCGTGGCGCCGCTCGTCTCGACATTTCAGAAATAGAAACCCAATTGGGCGCCATTATTGCCTTTTAAGGATTGGCTAAACTTGGGCTAACGTTTAAAAACTCGTTATGAGTGCCGATCAGTTATTGCGTTAAAACCCACATCAGCGCAAATGAACATTGTGGAAGCATTTCGAAATAGCTTGTGGAAAATAATTGATCTTATTCTCACTAAACTCAATCCTAAGCGGCAACATAAAATATTAACATTTTAAATGAGTGTTTTTTTTTTTAAATGGTGAATCCACACTTCGTCTTGTTCACTGTTCTACGCCACAAAAGATCAAAATAAAAAAAATCAAGATAGTTTCAAGGAAGAAAATGTTTCACAAATTCGTGTGAAAATTTGCAGAAAATTACGACACAGATAAAGAAATAAATACTTTCCAAATATAAACATATTGCTTCATAAGTTCAGCGGCAGCTTTACCCGTAATAGACGCCTCTCAATCGCTAACAACTTCAACATTTCAACTCTAACATGACCCATCATGGAGTCACCGTAAGAAGGCGGTTCACCCTTTTACAGATAGAAATCTTAGATTATCTACTGTTGATAACCCACCGCAGCTTACCTGTCCATCTTGAGGGCTATAAACTGCGGCATCCTTGCATTTTTTATTTTTTAACTTTGAGCACCTTTTACGCGCCGATACTTTTGAGTGGATAAGTTGAGAAGCTATCTGAATAAAACTCAATGAACTTCGTTGCCGGCTGATTGAAAATGGGGCGGCTACAACGTTGGCCACCGATTTTTCAGATTGGTGCTTCTGACATGCAAAAAAAATCGCTCGGCAAATCCAGATAACACGACGCCAATCAGGTGAGCATATGGAGCGCGGTGCGTGAACGCTAGACTGATCCGATGGCGATATTTATTTACGTGATGGGGCAAAGTCGGTTGCTGGTTTGTGGTAAAGCCCAGAGAAAAGAACTTCCATATAATCCTCGTATAGCTAAGTACTCTGCTCACCTAGGGGGATGTTATAACTGGCGTGTGAATCACCTTTTCTCTGAACTGCGAAACGAAAAGTTTTATTATAATTACTTCATTGACACCAGAGCGTTTTAAAAACTTGATTTTTGTTTTATGTTGGCTGTACACAAAATACAACCATATCATTCACAGTGTTTAGCGCGTATTTTCGAGAGACTAAGTTTTCTAAGACTAAGAGAGATTAAAGTACAATGATTGAATGGAATAATAACTGTAAAATCCTACAGAATTTGTGAAAAATGATGCAGATTATTTTAGAACGCCTTCATCAAATTTAATCAATTTTGTTTCATCACATGTATTTTTACGAAGCTATCATGTTTACTTGGATAAACCAGGCAGTGAACGCTTGTTACGTCTCGATGGAATAAAAAATAAAAAATTACTAAACAGGGGCACTGAGTATCAGTTGGTTCATCGGGGTGACAGATCTCAACAGGTAAATAGGCACGTGATCAGAATTCCTGTCAAGCAATGCACGTTTAATTTTCGAACAACAACAAAAAAAAAACCACCGCGCTCACTGACATCTTCTAGTAACAATGTTCCACGCAGAGGGTAGGTGGGGAGGAGCATGATGATCGAATAAACCATTTGTGACGCAGACAGGGAAGGACTTCAACTACAAATTGATATACTAAAAGGAAGCCGCCAGAGCAAGGATGCCTTGACAAACGCGGCGGATAAAAGTCAGGCTTTCGAATTACCATACGCCGCTTGTTGATCTTGAGGACGTGTCCTCTTCGTCCCGCGAGCATCGTCGAAACGTCTCCCTGAGTCGTGAGTGACATGAGCGGTGACGGTGTCGATATGAATCAAGGATCACATGGCAGTTGCCATGCCATGCCTTCGCTACTGGCTTTCATACACTAAGTATACTTGAGTATATGTAAAAGAGTCACGTCGCACGTGGTCACGGGCGATTCGGGTCTCAGTTAGGGCAATGCGCAAGTCTGTAGTCATGTCAAATACAAATACTACGTACAAGCATGTATATGTTCTTGGGATCAATCTTGTCTAACCATCAAGCACAATGATTAGTTTATGCAGTCCGTCCGTGCTCGAACGTAGCATTATTATATTTTTTACATTGAATTTGTTTATCCTATTTTCATTGAATTTGTTTATTTTGTATTTATTTATTATATTGAGTACAACCGCTCTGGTCGAGAGGTAGCAGCTCGCTCGCCAACCAGCGGATCTGGGTTCGATTCCCGGTGTAGGCAATCGCTTGATTGGCTCGTGGTACTCCGCGGGGAAGGCAATGGCAAACCACCTCTGTATTCTGCCAAGAAAACTCAGGGGGCTTCTGCTCCCTGATGTCACCAGGTGTAGGGGGATCGAGGTCCGAAGACGACACGAAGGACTTAACAACAACAATTTGTCTTATTTATCTGTTTTAAATTTTCTCGAAAATTGAATACCTGGGATCAAACAAGATCAACAATGCAAACATCAAACTAAGTCTAATAAAAATTGAATGGACAGGCCACAAAAATCAAGGAAGTTTTCGACTTCCAAGTGCTAAGCTAAAAAGTCTTGAGAAATTTTTGGTGTTGTAGTAGTAGCTGCCCTTAAGAGTTCTTGATTCACAGTGTAGCTTTTTAAGCGAACCCAATCGAGTAGGTGGGGGAAGTAAAGACACAAAAGTGCAAAAAGGCGGCCCCAAAAACCGTGAGATATCAGATAAACGCGCATCCTTATGAAGCTTGGAGCTTCGGGTCGCAAATTGTGGGGGTCGTGAGCGTCTTGCGCGCGCGCTCGCGTTTTTCGACTCGCCGTCGCCAGCGTCTTTTCGCGTGGGATCGTCTTTGGTCATCGCCACCCGCGAGAGAAAGAGAAAGATCCAGCAGCCACCGTTTTTGAGAAACTAGTCGTAACGCTCTCCCGAATTTGGCAGATGTGAAAAATACCACGGAGAAGTCTCGAGACTTTTACCAGCGTCGAAAATAGGCGGAGGAGGAAAAACGCGTCCCGATTTGCCAACGAGGTAAAAAGACGCACGAGCTTAACGGTGGGAAAGTGTACACAGAGCCGCCGGTGGGAAGCGCGATTCGCGCACGTGCGTGGTCATGCCGTGCCGAAAACACGGATCAGTGGAGACCGATGGGCAAAGTTGCCCGCCCAAGTACGAGCTTCTCGTATTTCGGCAAGCCAGTCAAGGTACCCGTGTACCAAAGAGGTGGAACGCACGGGAATGCCCGGGAGATAAACGCGTTCGCCGCAAAAAGCGCGCGTTGATTTTTCTCGCCATTAGGCCGTGGTACTTTTGAAGAAGGGCGTGAAGATCGGAACCGCAGCATCACCTCTGGAGCAAAACAATGACTAACCATCACTTGCCAACATTAATTTCCGAGACAAATTTTGACAGCTGAAAACTGCTTGTAGAAATTGGTATATTTCGTCACCAAGATGGTGAATTAAAAGCATCTCTGGAAGAAATTCATTCAAATTGTGCACTTTTTACATCAGCACAATTAATTTAATTTAATCAAATTATTTGATATATCAGCATATTTCATCGGCAATTTTTCTGAACGATATAACGCATAAAGAAAAAGGAAAATAAATTAAAATCACCAAAAGGTAGTTCGTGGAACTTCCTCGAATGAGCGCAAGATTGCCCATAGGTTGTTATATATTTTTAACCTGCGGCTTATGGCGCGATGTTATGAACGTGTTGGGGTTGTCACTGTCTTGAGCCCACTTGTTCCGTGCAAACATGGAAGACGCGACCCGGCGCGTCGGCTACCCTCTAGTGTTGCCCGCCGAGACCGGAGCCGCACGAATCGGAAAAGGTGGCGACGATTCCCGTCCGACCCCGCTAATGTGCATGTGCCAAGCAACCATTACCCGTTTTGCAAATAGGTTTTTTAGCACAATTTCGCGCGCGAGTTAATTGCAGAGCGAGAGAACGAAAAAGCGAGCGGGGGACGTTTAAGGCCTATAAACGTCCAAGCAACAGCCGCTGCCGCAAAACAGGATTATAGTCCGATGTGTTTTGCTAGTGATGGCTGAGATTTGTCTCGGATAATCTCACCGCCATCAGTCAACTCAGTACACCTTAACCGAATGGATGGGAGCGGTTCCCGACTAAGAAAAAATGTCAACCACGGGCAGAAAAAGGTTTGGTTGGCCTTTACGTAGAAAAAATGATGTGAAAGACAGAAAGTGAGAGAAAAGTCTGGGAGATGAAAAACCAGTTTTTTGCACGTGAAAACGACCCATCAAACGTCAATTTTCGCTATGAGAAGCGCCAAACTTCCCGAAGTCTGAAAAATTTATATTCCGAGCTTCGCCTTATCTCTAGATGGCGCTATATTTGTGGTCACAATTTGAGTGGCGCCGATGCCTCCATCAAATACAGATTTGAGACCAACAGATATTTACTCGAAAAACACAGAATTCAGGAAAAACTCACCAAAAACACAAAAATGTGTACTTTTATTATATTAAATTTACACGTTCAAAATTACAAAAAAATCCGTTAATAAATAAAAACGCGCATCGTGCAATATGAGCCATGCAACATAATCTTAATTGCAATATCTTACGAAAATAATATTTGTAATCAAAGTTTGAAAAATGAGACTTCCTATTTTATGCGAACAAAAGCGCTTAAAATGTGCCTTAGTCATCATAGTCATTAATTGACTTCAAAACAAATTTGTATTGGAACTGAATTTATTGTCAATTAAAACGCAGACGCAGAAGCCTCCGCCGGGTCAAAAGATTAAATCACAGGTAGCACGCTTGGCGTGCGCCACGCGATTCACAGCCGCCGGAAATCTAAATCACCTCTCCGGCTACCAATATCTAAATCCAGCCTATCCACTTCCACTTTTCCATACAGAAATCCGAATCTACATCGACTATTTTTTTTTTCTATCCACAAATGAGAGCTTATTAGAGAAAAGCACTTTGAAACGCATTCATTGCTCCGAGAACGGCGGCAGCTGATGACGCTGAAACGCCAGGTATTGGAACAGTCCAGCTGGCTCCGCCTGCATACATTTCAATGGGAGGGAAGGGGAAACGTTATTTGGAAACGGTATAGTCACCGTCTGTAATTCTCCTGCGGAAACACTACAACGTACCTTCCCCCCCCTTAAATGGGGGTTGGTGTATTTGTAACAGCAGTAATTTACGGCTGGTTCCGAAGGGAATTTTCATAAGTACAATCGTTTTATCCTATATGGCTTTATAGGGACAATACATGTGCACAAACAACGCTCAAACACTGTTTTACATGTGTATTATTCGGTTTTGCGGACACCGGTTCGATTTAATACGCTCGTATGTGATTTGTTAATAAGTGCCATAATTAATATTACAAAAAATCATCTGGCCTCTCGTGTCAGCATTTCAAGACGGGACGAAAAAAAAACGGTAATCCAGCAAATCTTTCACCGAGATAGACTTCACATCGAATCCAGTTGTTTGTCCAGTTGTTCACATCGAATCCAGTCCTAGTTGTTTATTTTACCTCCATTTTTTTAAAGGAAAGTCAGCAGAAATTATCGAGGATATTACAAAATGCTGCAAACGATGACGAAAATTACGCGTCGATGACAAAAATAACCATAAAATGTGTCACACTTGTTCATCAACAAAAATCCCAATTGATCCTATTTTCTCGGCACCGATCGTAAATCCCGTTACTCGCGGCAACATTCACATCCCGCACTCCCCCAATCACTCCCCACTGACAAAACGCTCCCGAGTTATGGCGAACCACTCTCTCCCGCCGCTCTCACTTCCCCCTCCAGGCGCGCACCTTAGGGAAGTGAGCCGGAGTACAACCAGTGTTAACACCTAATTACACTTATGAACAAGCAAACGATGTATTGTCACGAAATTCCCACACGTCTAGCGACAACGGAAACACGTCAGGAGATTCCCCTATATCCTTCGACTAACTCCAAATATTCCCCGCTTCCCCTCCCCCTCCCCACCACCACTAGAATCTCAACCTTCTCTCTTCTCCCCCCTCCCCCGCCCCTACTCCACCGGGGTCCTCTCTGATCGACGGATGCGGCGAAACGCTAGATTCCCACGGGCGCGTCCTCTTCTATCGTCCCGGGGATCCCGAGACCCGGTCCCAGTCCCGGTTCGCGGGGACACTAACGGTTTCGTCGGACGTTAGGCTTTTAACCTATCCGGGGCGGAGACAAACACATTAGGCTCTAATTGAAGGGCGGCGGGGCGATGTGGTAGACAACCGTATTAGCGAAAACCCCCGCCTCCCTCAGATCATCTCGAAATATCTATTGTTTTCTTATCAATCCTGATGGAATAAGCGGTGAGGGTTAAGCTTGCTTACGTTCGAGCAGGTGTTGGATATGTATTGACAGATCATCGCAGATGGTTGAAGATCTTGCGATCTGTTGGGCATTTGGTGAGTGGCATAGTGGCAAGTAGGGGGTAGCAAACGAAAGCCTTTAGTTAATACTATCATTTTTATTACAAACATAATCTGGTAATAAGCTCGTTCAGAAATATTGTGAATTATATATTATTGTGTTATATAATTATTGTGAATAAATGCACTTAAATTGCGACTCAAACATATTTTTTTCTATACGCATGCACTCATAATATGACCTTTTTCACATTTATATACTTTTCAAAAATCCTATTAAGATGTTAATAAATTTTACCGAGTATAATTCTTATCAGAAATTGAGACAACGCCTTTTGTTGAGGTTGCAAAAAAATTCAAATCTGCTTTTTATCATGAGCTACTTTTGCAAAAGTATAACAGAATTGTCGTCCTTTTGACCGCAATTCGCTTCCTAGAGGGGGCCGGTGAAGGTAAAGTTTATCTTGGGTGCATGTTGCATAGTGCTAAAACACTTGGCCACCAACCCCCACCAGCAGTTGCTCCTCTCTCCGTTCGTTCATATTTCTTGACACTTGTGTGAACCGAATCTGACATTGTCCTGGGTGTGTTGACATAGCCCAACCCCGCGGTGGCATCGTGAGTGTATGCGTTTGTGTGCCGCCGTTGCGCCAACGATTGTAATGCCGCCAACAATTGGAAATCATTAGGCGCAAAAGACCCCGCAGTGGCAATAGCTAAGAGCTTGTCGATGCGTCCAAAACGAAAACACACACACGTACTCGAGATTCACCCCGACCGGGACGCGCATATGGGAACGACATCGGCAATACCAGTTACATGTACAACCCCGCTATACTTTGAACGACCCACGTAGTGTTGTCCAATTGGCCTCACCCCTAAATCCCCTATACAAACAAGTCGTGTTATGTTAAGGTTGCCCCCCGAATAAAGATACAAACAAATGCCCATCGAACTCTGGATGTCGCGAATTAAGATGGCCGATACCAGGTTTTCACGATAGGAGGTGTCACAGAAGACTTTGGTGTCGCGTTGCGGGATTCGGCGGCCATTTTTGAATATTTTAAACGAACGCGCATGCACGCACGATGATAGTCGACTCATTGCAGGATTATGCAATATAGGGAACCGCAAATTCCCGAAAGGCGACATTAAACACCATCGACCATATCGAAACGCCATCCCATATTTTCATAGCCGAACCCAGGTTGATGTGCGAGGAAGCAGGTATCAGTCATGCTGTAAACGTGATCCCCTGATCGGACTGCTTGTCATGTATTTCCCCTCATTTGAAGGCACCCCGTGTCTTCACCCTAATTTCGCGTGCGCCCACAAGTCCCCCCCCCTCTGCACCTCAACCACCCTTGACAGTCCTCTATTGCACAAGAGATGTGCGTTGACAATGGCACTGCCGTGACCGACCGGACTCGCCGGAAGCTGTCGGCGGTTCGTTTCCTCTATATCCGTGCGTGATTCTTTTTTCCATCCGCAGGAGCGTCGGTTTCCTCCCCCGTTACCGGAAAAATCCTTTTTTCAAATTGCATTATGTAATGTTCCAAACTGTGATTTTAGGTCGAATGGAAATTAAGTCAAAGGGGAAGCCAGATTATTGTAGTATAGAAGGTAAAGGGGGAGGTGGTGGGAGAATAGTCAGGAGGGGGGGGGGGAAGA
>JAUJYS010002509.1:0-14654 GCA_033995665.1 Melogona broelemanni
CCTCACATATCTCCAAAGAGACACGAGGGTGCAGTATTCCTGTAGTGCACTAGGCGAAACGGTGAATTAAAAAAAAAGAAAAAAAAGTGCACGTTAAAGATTCCCACCTACTGTCGGTCTGAAGCCTAGGCTAGGTCAAATTATCGGGTCGTTCCGGTGGATAAATACATTAAATACACATTGTATAGGGTCTGTAAAAAATAGTTGTTGGTGGTAAAAACTGATAATCTGACCACAGCCTCACGGGGCTGTTTCGGGTGCATATTGTAATTGTAACCGTTTAAATAACTGTGGCAAACAAATTAACATTAAAAGGAAAATAACAAAACCTGTTGAATGATTAAATTACAAATAACTAAGATTAGGACAATAACAAAAATACTTGTCATAAATAAAAAAATACGTCAACATGATACGTCAACTCGGCAATCGCGGTATGACAATTCACGAAAATTGAATCGATAGATTCTAATTGCGCTATCATCCGATATTGCTACAGGATGAGTCGTGTGAGTTGTGTGAGACGAACCAACACGTTCCCGCGCCGGGGATCGAACCCAGGACCGCCAAACAGCAGTCGGTTGCAATAACGACTGGGCTAGACAGACTACGAATCTAATAACAAAATGTGAGAGCCCAACCAACACAAACTGACACCTCGTAGAGAAAAAAAAACATTAAATATTGGAGATAGCAGCAAGTACGAGAACCAGCCGAAATACGATCGCGCAAAATACGTCATCGCGTGTTCTGAGTAGCAGCAAGGTCGACAATCGCCACCCGTGAGAAACCGCAAATCGCAATCGCGCCGCTCGCCAACGGCAATGTTTTCGAAAAAGGAATTACCTTCGTGAAGAAAGATAAAGGTGAAAAATACGAAGCATGAACGGACGAATTCGTCGTGATCAATTTTTCGCGAAAGCAAAAAAAAAAAAAAAAAAAAGAAATCACACCACCGATCTATAGAAATCCTGACGAAACGAAATCCAAAACCGCAATAGTATTTGAACGTTGGTTAAACGATGATAATAATTACGCTGATGATGATAATGATGTGGTTTTTCCTCTGCGTGCTGCGGCCTACGGGGGAGGAGTTAGGGGTGGGGTGGGAATGGGGGAGGGGAGACACTGGCGCGCGAAATATCGTCCGATAAGGAAGCGAGATGCACGCCGTCACCTCCAAAAACATACACGTGAGTTTAGTGCCCGGATGTCTATGACAAAATGTGAAGTCTTTCCCTTGAACCGATAATTGGCAGCGCAGAAATTAACGGCGAAAAATTCGTGTTTGGGAAATGAGATAAAAACAAGTATTGAAAGTAGGCATTTTATTTTTCCCCGTATATTTTTTTTATTGTTCTTTTAAATAGCTGTAGTGAATATCCTTACAAGATATTTCTGATTTTGTACCCCCAATGGTGCTTACAGGCAATGTCCGATAGACATACTTGTATTTTCATCGGTACCCGGGGATCGCATGAACGAGAGCCCGCGCCGGGAATCGACCCCGGGACCGCCACACCTCATTCATTGATCATCTCTCGGCAACAAATTTGTTTTAAAATACTTTCACAATTTTTATAATAATTTTACATGCTTTCTTTGTTTTACTATTTACGAAAAACGGCAATATTGAAAAATATGGTTGTACAACAATGCTCCGAAAATAATTTCAAAAATAAAATACACTGTAGCGGTCAGAGCGGTTGCACAAATTCAAAATAAGTAATGACATTTCGCAGTCAATTTTTATCATTTCCCATGAAACAAAAATAATTTAATAAAACCAATGACAAAATCGTTTTAAAAAAAAATATTCAAATAATTTTCCAAAAATTTGTAAAAAAAAAATAAAAACAGTAATTTTCGTACAAATATTATAACCACATTATTCAACTTTTTTTTTATTCAACTGTATTGAAAATCACTGCAGAAAATTATGAATTTATTGATGTACGAGCGAGCCTACATGACATAAATGTCATGCAGCACTCCCAAAATGGTTACACCATTTTAATACTTCCTTTTAACGAATTGTAATGACCAGTATTTTCGTGTCTTTAAAATTTGACAATACCGTCGTTCACGGATATTGAGGAAAAATAAAAAAGTTTAACGATATTGATTTTTAAAATTTCGTGCGGTTTATTTTTGGCGAAAATTTGAGACAATTTTGAACGCATCCAAATCTTTGCTTCCACGCGTGAGAGATAGCCAGAGAGATGGTGGTGCCTCAGGCGACGATAAACAGTCAATTTTTCCGCCCCCTCACCTCCTCCCCCTCCTCCATCCATTGTTTACAGAACGCGCTCGGCAAAAATACTATTTTTATCGGCAAAGCATCGACTCGCTCTCCGGCTTTCTCGCGCTCTCGCGCGCGCGGGATTGTTTGGCTTTTGGCGGGCCAGATACAGATAAGCATACAAACACACACGGCGGAAAAATATAGACGGGGGAGAGAGATACAGATGAAAAGTGGGGTGAGCGATGCATTGTTCCTCGGGCCGGCGGGTCTCCCGCGGCGGCGATTGGCCGGAGCCAGGGCGTGGCCCCGCCCCCCGGTCGGCGTGCGGCCAATCGCCGGACCGCCTCGGGGAGCTTTCGCTCTCTTTTTCCGATCTCGACGCGCGCGCGCGCGCTCTTATCAGCGCAGATCATCGCTATGGCGACTCCGGCTGCTGATGATGCTCTAGCTCTCTCCGCTTATCTCGGCACGCATCTTTTTCTCTCTGGCTCCGGGGAAAAAAGCGGGGCCATTCTCTCCCGTATATTTCCAGGCTGACCCGGTCTTGTCACGGGCAAATTCGTTATCGGGAAGAGTAGGGGGGAGAAAAAAAAAAAAGAGAATATTCGTTCCTTTTGCTCTAGTCCTGTCTTTCGGCTATCCGGGGCATGTCTGAGATGCGCGAAATTCCCCAACCGGTCAAATGGATCCGCCTCTACCCGGATTACCCCTGCTTCGTTGCAGGTTCGCGGGTTCGAATCCCAGCTAGCTCAATCGACCGGATTGGACAACCGATAAGTAATCCTTTCGGTATCATCAAATCAGTGACTAGAATTTTATGAATTACACCTTCACAGAATCGGAGAGACGCTCATTTCAAGATTGGAAAAGACTACATCTGCGTAATGGTGGCATTTGAAAGAAGAAAAAAACTTAAATAACCTTGATATTTTTATTTATTTTTTTTGACATTCAATGATTGTTTTCACTGAAGCGAATATCACAACAGGAGATTCTGTATCCCTATAATCGATTGATTATTTGTGGAATTGCGCATCTTCAACAGTACCTCGGATCGAATAAACGAGAGCCCGAGCCGGTAATCGAACCCGTCATCGCCGCACGATAGTTATTGTCTGGTACCAGTGCGGTGATAGTTTAAATTATTAAAATTGTAAAACGCTCTTTATTCAACTTTGAACAGTTTGAGGCGTAGTGTGGTGTAGTGGTTGGCGCCTTTTACCATTACACCCGTGATTGCGGGTTCAATTCCCGATTGCGCCCTCCGGATTTTTTTCTGGCGAGAAATTCAAACGCGGGCCTTCCTTTGATACGGAAAACATAATCGTGAAAACCATACCTGTACGATATCAGGTGAACGTTTGAGATCCCTACTCAAGCATAATTAGAAGATCGTTCCAATAGAAATATTCCTATAATAAATATAACGAAGAAACCAGGACAAGCTGGGGATGATGTCGACTGAGCTGGCTATTTCGTTCTCAGAACGACGCATTACTACAGTTTGCAAAGGTCTGTTCTGTTCTTACTGCTATATGCAGATTCGTGGAGCCTCGCCAGCTCAGTTGACATCATCCCCAGCTTGTCCTGGTTTCTTCGTTATATTTATTATTTTAATTCACGTCGACATTTTTGCCGTATATGGATCTTCCTCACGAATGGTGTTAAGGCGATGCTTGTGATCACTCGTGATAGATCTATGTACAACTCTCGTTTAGAAATATTCCTACCGAGGTATGAAGCCTGTTCTAAGTACCTCTGGAGGGTGGGAGCTTTGAGACGGAGGCCAATTGAAAACCACTTAATAAAAGTAACCATTAGGAGTAGCGGCATCTACGCCTTACATCTCGCTGGACGCAGGAGCGACGCAAGCGCCCGCCCGCACACGCACCGTTTATCGTCGGGGGGCTCTCTTGAGCGGAAATTATGGTCCACCTCTGGCCAAGGCGGACGACCGATAAGACCCACTCCCGCCTCGCGCTCCAAAACCCAATGACACGAACTGCAACTATATATAATATCCTGACAATGTCATCGAAATCGTGTCACGATGATGTCGCCTCACCTCTTGTCACCGCTCGAACGCAACCTCGCGAAAAACGATTGATCCGAAGACTCGGCACATTCGATATCTCCTCGCCGGCGCCCCCTGGTGGTTGATGACCTGTTGCGCTCGGTGCTGCTGGGCGCGGAGCGGCATTGTTTTGTTTTTTTCAAAGGTTGATATAACATGCCAAACAATTTTGAACTTTGATCTCTTTTTTACTCGGATGTTTTTTTTTCGACGGTCGGGCTTCATGCGCCATCTGTCGGCGGTTGGCATGAACGTTACACCATACATCATCGAGACTCCAGAGTAAAGTTTAAAAAATAATAATTTTGATAAGTGCGTCGAACTACTGTGCCCGTGACGCAGGTTCAATTTCCGACCGACTTCTCCGGAACTTTTCAGGTGACAGAAATTTCTTTGCGTGTCTTCCTTCGGAATGGAAATAAAACCGAGTACGTACCGATGGCTCAGTGGGTGTGGCAACAACCTACGAAGCCGACGGTTCCGGGTTCGATTCCCGGAGCAGGCTTTAGTTTATTCGTTAGCCTGGTGTACTGGCGTCACCACTGAGCTTCCATTAGGATGTCCAGAGCTTAGGGGTGGATCCTGCCGCCTGGCTATTCCAGCTGCTATTCCCCATTCCTTCCCTTCACTGCCCCTCACATATCTCCATAGAGATCCGAGAGTACAATATTCCTGTAGTGCACTAAGCGCTACGGTGATTAAAAAAAAAAAAAAAAAAACGAACTCTGTACGGTCTCAGGTAAACGTTCAAGATCCCTTCCTGCATGTATGTCTACAACGTAAAGGTACAAAGTCGCCCCCTGGTGAGGCTTCGAGACGAATACGTAGGTAGGGCCTCTTAACAAAAATTTAAAAAATAAGTAATTTGGCCAAATTAGAACCAGTCAAAAACAAATTATCTGTGCTCATTTATTTAATTTCATATTTAATCCATCCTCACCTGGAAACGTAATTTCCATGAAAATTAATTCTATAAGACCTGCAACCTGCCGTCATCGATACTATGCCAAAAACGAAATATGCGCCATCTAGTAGTGGCAAGGGGCAATACACATACCGGGCGGTATTGCGAATACAAATCTTATGCGTTGTTGGACTGGGCAGTTTCGAATAGGTAAATTGAGCAACGCGTGTTGGTTTCAACGTATATGGGCAGGTACACAATTACGAGCTGACCTGCCGCGGTTCATCACACAGCGACGCGCGAAACTGGTCCTATCTATCACGTTGAGACACGAAAAAACACGTACGGAGTTGAACCGTTTTGCCCGACGACTGTGCACTGTAGGACAGTGGCTATTTGTCTTGAGATGGTGCGGCATGCTGCCTGGACAATGTCCAGGGCGTCACAGTAGAAATCCAAACCTAGTGCGCTAATTATTTTCTCAACATTGACACCTTATGTGCTGTTGGTTATTTTCCATTTATTTTCTCTTCACGACAATGTGATCGGGATAAAGAAATAAAATAAAATACAAAACACGCGTTGTGAACGTTCGTTTCTGACGGTGGTATTCAGAAAACTTTGATGAAATAAGTTGACATTTAATTACAAGATTTATCCGGCGAAAAATGTATAAAACTTCGCCGGGGGAAAAATGTACTTAAATCTCGTAATTAGATGTCAACGTATTTTATTAATGTTTTTAGTATAATAAAAATACGTTATAAAAATCCATAAACGCATGATTTTCTTATTTTATTGCGATCACATTGTTGTGCAGTGAAATAATTTATACCGGTAAGGAAAATAATCAACAGGTGTGCACACAAGATGCACTTAATCTAGTCAACATTGGTCGAAAAAGATTCAATTAAATTCCTACGCGGCTGAAATTCAAAATTTTAAGTTATTTCAGCAGTCCACATACACACTGGTGAAGAGATGGTGTGGAATAACTTTTCAATTTCAATTTGTACCCGCGAGCAGCCCCGGGTGGGGGGGCCTATGGCGGGGGTCAAGTGACCAGTCAATGAAATAACCTATTTCGTTTTTTTTTTTAATATCCTCCCTTTCTCTGTTTCGATCGAGGAATAGCCTGGGATCTCATATTAAATGTTTATTTTAAAAGGCTCACCACTTGTAAGACCGTTCCACTGACGGCACACTCGAGAGGCGCCGTCCTGTACAAACCGCCCAGGGCGAGACTTTACTCGCATCCTTCGCGCGAAAAAACGAAAATAAAAAAGGCCCAGTCAAACTGCATCGCTAATTATCATTCGGTGGTGTAATTTGCACCAGGGTCATCAGGCGCGGTAGGGGTTAGGTGTACGGAGGAGGAAGAGGTGGACAGCTACGACGACCGCAGCACCGCTTATACGTGTACTTAACACGACCAAAAGCCTACGCTGCTCGCGCGATGATTGATTACGGACAACCGCATCGCGTTTTGTGAGATACAAAATGCTATTCCATTTATTTTCTTTTTTTTTTAGGCCCGCGTTTCTCGAGCCGTAACCGTGCGGCCATGTAAAACCAACATTCATTTGTTGTTCGTTGTCTTCAATTGGTCGAACGTCATCTCGGTCTCTCTCTCGTGCGCCGGTTTATCCTAATGATCGACGCACCCCTCCCACCCCCCCCTCTCCGCCCACCACCGCACCAACTGCCAAAACAGGCAAGTCAAGTTAGCCCATCCCTGATTTCACCGAACAACAAATACACATCAAGTACGTTGTACATCGATCAAAGTATCATCAATTTATTTATTTGTTGCTGCGATAAAAATCGATAGACCGAAAAGTGTTAGGTTAAAAAAATGTAAGTAGTTAATGGATTCCACAATTATTCGGTTGGAGGTGATGGGGGGGGGGGGGGGAGAAAATTTCAACGCGCGCTTCACCGGAACGGAAGTAAAGCCGTCAGACTCGTGTCTGCACGATACAGGTAGAGGTATTTAAATTAACGCGCGTTACGAATAAGCAAATAAACGTTAGCAGTTTTAAAGTTGCAGTATAATGGCCGATTATTGATTTAAATTAATAGAATGTATCCTTTTATAATTGTATTATATCATTTTTATTGACCATCACTGATCATTACTGAAGTGAATATCACAATAGGAGAATCTATACCCTTTTAATCGATTGAGCAATTATGGAGGGGTGCCATTTGACCATTTCACCAGTACCTCGGCAACGAATAACGAAAGCCCCAGCCGGGAATCGAACCCGGGATCGCCGCACACATGGTCAATACTCTACCACTGAACTACCGCGACCGTACCTTCTTAGCCGTAAACTTGGTACGATTATAATTAATATATGCATTTTTTTATTTAATCACTGAAGTGCTAATCACTAAAGGATTTATACCCCTCGTGTCGCTATGGCGATATGTGAGGGGCAGGGAAGGTAAGGAAGGGGAATGGCAGCTGATATAGCCAGGATGAAGAATCCACCCCTTAGCTCTGGAATGTCTCTGGACAAGCTTAGGGGTGGCGCCAGTACCCCCAGACTCGAATAAACGAGCCTTTCGCCGGGAATCGAACCCGGGACCGTTCGCACCGCAGTCGGAAGTATTACCGACTATTTCACGACGTCAATTAATTCTAAAAAAAGTACTAAATTATTCGGGTTCTTCTACAGTACGTACGGTATGTTTTCCTGGTACCATAAATTTGATTCAACGAAAATTTAAAGTCAGTCGATTTTTAATTGATTGATTGATTTTAAATGTAGAATTATCGATTTTTAAATTGATTTTCGTTTAGGATCAATCTTCCAATAGCAAAACGGTTTCGTATCATTTTCAAAAGCTACAATAAAAACAATTTTAACCAATTACAAAATAATTAATCAAGGAAAGTGATATGAATTCCGTTATCGGTAACTATAAAATAATTGATTCAACAAATAATAGCTAACATCTTCAATAAGCTACTTTTATTAATTACAATAAAAATTGTTGTTATTGTGTTATTTGTTTACTTTTATTAAATAAAAATTAACATATTATTGTATTAAATTTGTTTATTTTTCCTCGTTCGATAATTGCTAAAAATCCGAAAAATGGGTAGGCGTCATATGATCCATAACGAAATCCCTAGCACTTTCAGCTTCAATCGTCAGATTCGACCGAATAAATAAGATTTGTAAGTGAGAAGAATCTCCAAAAAGAAGGTGGCAACTGAACGCACCTCCGCCACTAAGCACCTCGCCAAGGAAGAATTAATCGCGGAACGTGTTCTGCTGCTTCTTGGCGACAAGATCGAGGTGGAAGAAGCAGAAAAAACAAACAAGTGCACATGCCAGCCTTCTCCGTCACCCCCCCCCCCCACTCCTCTTCCCCCCCCCCTCCAAATTCGAAATTAGTAAATGACCCTCTAATGTTCCCATTTTGCTGATGCTTATCGCGCATGCTTGCTTGCCTGCATGCATGCGTGGCGAAAAAGTTGAGTTGCGCAAAAAAGAGCGACAGGAGAATGAGTAAGAAGATAGAGAGAGGATAGATGCCAGGTAACATGCCAATTCATTTCTTGAATGCATTTCTTGGCTTGGTGTGGCACAGACACAAAACATGACATAGCGAATGCGAGAACGCGAAACGCTTCGTCGTCCGCGTCGGCACACGCAGTGGTCACGCTACGGCGCGCGTGAGGGGAATCAACCGCCGGGTGGCGCTGCCCTCTATGGAAAGGTGTGTGTGTGTGTGTGGGGGGGGGTGTTTCTGTGCGCGTGCCCGCGAGTCGCGCACGTCACGAGTATCGATAAGAATATCGATCTATCAGAATGATTCAGAGTTCAGAACCACGCTAAAGAGCCATTTTGAAGTTGAATTAAACTACTGTAATCAGAACCAATAGAGAAATGGCTTCGGTACAGCGATCCGAAAAAAAAAAAGACGAACTGAGAGTAGACATCAAAGACAGGTTTTCTAATATTCAGTTGTGGAAGGGCATGCTTGCTAATGTTTGCTGGTTAATGTTGCTTGTTAATGTTTTTTATACTCTGTCCGAGACGCTGAATTCTATGTTAAAATAATCAATTGATTTTTTTTTAATCGCCTATTACTTTTTTACCTTTTAATAATTATAGACATTTCGGCGCAGTTAATTTTTATTGAATAATTATAAAACTTGAATGTTAAATATAAGTGTTTAAAAATTAAATATTAATAATTTCGGTTACCGGCATTTAATTTTTTTTTTAAATATTCATTCATCTGAAATTCAACCAAAATTGCTAAAAACAAAACGTTGCTGCCCCCACAAAGGGGCAATCACTGCTTTCAGCTGCCCTCTAAGCCAAGGCCGTGGGAATTCTGCGAAGGGGTCAGCAAACATCTTTCGCAGGGCTACACGGATGACACAGGAGAAAAGAGGGAAATCCAGGCGTCAATGCCTTGATTTTCTGTTCCTAAAAAGCTGTGTTCTGATTGCTAGGATTCGTGTTATCAACTGTTTATCACACGAGCTTGGTAGAAAAAAATTGATGTATGTTCATGACAGGGGTATAATTTCGTCGAATATCATTTAAATCCGTTAAGCCGTTATTTTTTATTTTAAATCATTTCGGATACATATTGGGCACCCTATGTAAAATGAAATCGCCGAACCGAGCGATAAACTTACGAACGAGATTGTGAGAAATATCACAAAATGATAAATTCACGTTACAGGCACGGTCACTTCTGCGGAGAGTTAAAAAAAACCATTAAGCTAGCCCACGGCGTCAGCTATCTGAGACGGATGAGTTGGGACAACAGTTCGGTTGATGTGTGCGTATGCAATTGTACGTACCGATGGCTCAGTGGGTATGGCAACATCCTAGGCTTTCGTTTATTCGTTAGCCTGGGGTACTGGTGTCACCCCTGAGCTTCCATTAGGGATTCCAGAGCTTATGGGTGGATCCCCGGCAGCCTGGCTATTCCAGCTGCCATTCCCCTTCCCTTCCCTACCCCTCACATATCGCCATAGCGACACGAGGGGTAGTAATCCTGTAGTGATTAGCACTACGGTGATTTAAAAAAAAAAAAAAAAATAGAACGCTATATTAGTGACGGCTTAAAACCAGGGGAATAATTACCGCTACGTGAGTCCGAACCGAAGATCGCCCTCTCTTTCTATCCGTAGACGAAGAAAGGAGAACAAGCGATGCAGCGCATATTCGCTGTCACGAAGCGCTAACATTTCCCAAATTTTCAGCAAGATATCCAACCACATCGTAGCTGGGGGAATGAATACTAATGCGATTTGACTCGTTTGAGCGCTTTGGATTTTAATGCGAGATAATGATAACTGGTAATGAGATTCGAACATTAAAAAAACCGTTGGTAAGATTCAATGTTGATAACATGCATCGTGCCCACTAGTCGGGGGTCATCTAATATGGCAGTCCTCCAAAATCAAAAACAAAAAATATTTTCTGTCCCAGAGAGTAGTTTGCTACGAGGCGTCCGTTGCAATTCGGAACAAGCATTTCTGAACCGGATAAGAACCATCTCATAACCAAGATGGCGAATTTTCATAACCAACATCCGTCAACGAATCCTTTAGAGGGCGCCACTATTCCCGAAACGATTTTCTTGGGCCAATGCCACACAGTGGGAGAATAAAAAACTGCCTGGTTTTTATTTGGGAGAAGGAGAAGCAGAATAAAATAACTATATTTTTCAAGCAGTATCCATGGTACATGGACGATTACAATGTAATTACAATATATAACCGCAAGCTGCCCATTTTAGGGTGACCAATGGCGGGGGTCAAAGACCAGATAAGGACAAAGATGGTATAACGTTGATGCTGCCTTTCATCAATTTAAATCAGACACACATGAAGAACATAAATCCATAACCACGCTTTGGATAAGAAAAAAAATATTTGGATTAACATGTTGGATTGTGCTGCCAAATCGCTGGCCCAGTTTGTCTAATTTCTTTGTTCGATATAAAAATTTTCTTCTTCTTCCGCATCATCCTACGTACTACTACCATGTCCGTTTTATCCCTACGGGCCCCGGCAACACTGCCGCACGCACCACGCACGTTTTCTCGAATTTCACTTCTCCTTCCATCAAGAGAGAAAAAGAGATAAGCATCTCTCGGCGTTCTGAATTTTTTTTTTTTCTTTCTTCAGAATTAACGAGACCGCTCCACACCGGCGCTCCACCAAACCTAGCATTGCGCCCTACGGCTCAGCATCGGGATCGCTCCGTCAGATCGGTTCATAGATCGCTCTTTCCCGCTCCCTCTCTCTCTCCCCGCATCTATATGCACGTGCTGATAGCATCATCGGTTTTGGAAAAAGGGGGAGGGGCGGGCGGGCGGCGGACGAGCGGCTCAGCCAATGGCAACGCTCGTTCCTAATCAACTTTCGCAACCTTGCATCGGCGCTGCCTTTATCTGATCTTGGGCCGTTCGGCAAATGATTATCTCGGCGAAAAAATGTCACTCAGATCGCACGCGGGCGGCAGCGACGGCGGTGGCGGCGACGCCCGGGACGGACGGCTCCGCCGAAGGAGAACCTACGGGGTGGCACAATCGGCGTCGTGCGATGCTCGCATCATTCCCAATCCCCCATTCAAAACCAGCAGGTTCCCCAACATGACGTAATTAACAGTGGCTGCCATTGACGGCCCGGAGAGCAGTTTACCACGGGCTGTCCGTTGCAATTCGGAATAAGCAACTGGTGGCAACGCCAACGTCATTGAAACACTGCGTTCACTGGAGTCTAGCTGACATCCGATAAAAGTCAAATGCGGTAACGGCAAAATCTGGTAAAAATGGCGGTTTCAAACTTTTCTTATCGCAACGAAAACAACACCTACATAAAATCCAATACACGGCTATAATATACGAGTACTAAACTAATGTATTACCTATATATTTTTCAATTTGTTCGATTGCTTTGTATAATTAGATGCGGTAAATTATCTTATTGATTTGTTTGATTATATTTTTTTAAATAATTTATATTAGACTGTATTATTAATAAATTAATCTTGTCGATTTTACATGATTTTCCGAAGAAAAAAAAATATTACCAAGAATTTAATTTTCAGCTTAAAGAAATAATTACTGATAACAATTTTAATTTAAGATGTAAATTTTTTCCCCTGACAAGGTTATATTGTTGCTCGCTAGATGGCGGCATGACGCTTTCAAAAATTAGCGGGACGCGCGCGTGAGGAAGCAGGCTGGGATCGCGCGCAAAAGTCTGTCACAAATGCAGAAAATCACGCACGCGCTGTTTCGTTTATATAAGATAGAGTGCAACTAATATAAACGGACAACACAAAACAGGGCAACAAGTTGTTTTTTTCCCAACTGCTAAGCGCGCTCTTATGCAACGCCTCCTCCAACAGCAACGACATAGAAAAACCAAACAGTTGAACTTTGTCGCAGTCGTAGAAATAAAGTTGTGTGCGAGCGCGTTCGAAGCTCTCATTGGAAAGTCATTAATAATAAAATGCGAACTTTTGGAACCGAAATTTAGCAGGCGGCTGACCTGCAGCCGACAGACGACGTGAAAGGAGGGAAGGGAGGGGGGGGGGGATAGAGACATCGAGATTATTGCCCGGATTTATATTAAAAATTTGCAAAAAAAAAATAATAATTCCTGTGCATTGAATTTGGTTACCGTGACAAACCGAGAACATTCTTTTAATATTTGATCAGCGGGTCGACGGATCGAAGAGTTGTGGGTTCAAACCCGGTATCAGTCCATAAAACGTTCAAATGGATGGATGTAACAGGAGTGACATTGGGCGGGAATATTTCATTAGAAATATTAAGATCGTTATAAAAAAAAACAAATTAAAAAAAAAAAAAAAATTGGAATTTCAAAAAAAAATATTGAAATAGTAAACATTTCATTAGCCAACTAACGTTGAATGAAATAAACGAAACAAAAATTCAAATTTCTTTTACAATTAATATTCAGATTTTAATTTTCTCGGACTTAAAATCTTATTATTACGGGCGTTCAATAAGTATCTGCAATGAACTTTTTTAAAAAATAACTTCCTGGTCGATTTTGATGAAATTCGGTACATAAATACTATTAACTCTTTTACAAGCAAAGTTTACAGGTGTATCACTGACCATTTGGGATGTTTTTACGGCAACAATTTGCGATAATAAAATCCTTGAAACTTCATGTAGCAGGTGACATACGAAGCAGGAGACAAAATCGAGCGAATTCTGATGATACACTTTATTCGACGATGAAAAAATGTACATTAATTGTCGACAATTACAAAACATTCAAGAATATGTTATAACTGAACCTACAACACCCGCGACCCACAGCATTGTTGCACTGTCTCAGTTATAACATATTCTCGAATGTTTTGCAATTGTCGACAATTAATGTACATTTTTTCATCGCCGAATAAAGTGTATCATCAGAATTCGCCCGATTTTGTCTCCTGCTTCGTGTGTCACCTGCTACGTGAAGTTTCAAAGATTTTATTATCGCAAATTGTTGCCGTAAAAACATCCCAAATGGTCAGAGATACACCTGTAAACTTTGTTTGTATTTAAACAAACGGCTCTTATCCTCTTCAGTTATTAACTCTTTTATTTTATTTTTTTTTTCGGAAAAAAATCAATTCCCGGGGATGAATTTTTCCTAACATTTTGAACGAGCGCGTAGACCCCTCTCGAGAAGTGCGGTTTGCTGTGTTATTTTTCTATGTTTTGCACCCTAAAACGCAACTGATATTACGTTTCTTTGGAATCATCCTGTAACAACATTTTTTTTTGGTGGTATACGTCCTCGAACACATTTTGAATCGTGATATTATGTTATCCTGGCATAAATTTTGCTCGAAACTGCCACCACCTAGCGATTTTTTCTGAACAAAGCTGCTCACGCTTGTTTAAAATCATCCATTTTGACAGCCACTGACCGTTAACCATCTTTGAGCATATTTCAGTCATTTACCCCGTTTCAAAACCTTCCAAATTTATTAAGAAACATAACTTATAAATATTATTTCGTTCTTAAATCGTTTCAAGCTGATTTGGAATAGATTTATTCACAAAATACCTTTAAAAATGCAATAAACGGGCTACTGAACGCTGTTGAACCGTGATTTCGTCGGTGCCCATGTTGGCGTTCGATTTTTCAGCAAATGAAATTTTCAAATCGCATTGAAAAAAATTGGAAGAAACTCAGAAATACCTGGAGAATATATTGGCCGATTTTCATGAAAATCTATTCAGTATTCAGGCATTCTTTTTTTTTTTTTAAATAATTCCAGATACTTATTGAACACCACTAATATAACAAATGAAGAGAACACCACTGTGGAAGCTTCCGTGGCTCAGTAGGCAGAGCGTCAGTCTCATAATCTGAAGGTCGTGAGTTCGAGCCTCACCGGGAGCAATTG
>JAUJYS010002510.1:0-14653 GCA_033995665.1 Melogona broelemanni
GATTCTGTGGTACTGGAATGTGCCCCTCACACATTGCCACAGCGACACGAGGGGTACAATAACCTCATGTAGTGCTATTCACTACATTGATCCAGAATAAAATAATAAAAAATAATTAAAAAGTTTGCTTTTTCAGTTAATAAATTCTTCCAAAATAAGAAGACACTATTTTTTGCAACGCACAACTGATTTTGTCTATGCGCAGCGCAAATAGCAGATTGATATTGTTAGGAAATTGTCAATTTAGGCGCTAAACATGAAAATCACATCGAAAACCAGTGCACCCCAATATCTATTACATGATCGATATTTTGAAAACAAACGAAACTATTGCCCGTCCTTATATGCGGACCGAGTCTTTCGTCGGTAGATGTAGGTACGACGTGCGAGATAGGACGCGCGCGCGACCCAGCCCCTATTTATTTCCGCATTTTATTAAATCACTTCGGACATTAGCCGCATTGAATCTCCATTGTGCGCGCCGGAGAGAAAGTTCATTTGCACGGCCCGACTCTAATCGGTCATAAACGCAACCTTTGTTGGAAATCAATTTCCTCGAGAAAACAACGCGCGCGCGGGGCCAGATGGGGTCCGGACCGAGGCATTGACGGGAGCCATTTTTCGCTTTGCCAAACACCACGTTCGATTTTTCGCTCGGCATTGAACGACGCCAAAAAAGAAGAGCCTACATTGTATACAGGTCATACTGTAGCTTCGAGCAGCGACGGAATCACAAAATTGGTACAGTAAAATGCTCGCATGTGAAAACCAAGGCAGGGTGCCGTGTTTTGCCTCTGCAGACCATGGTCGGTCAACTGTAGCATGTAAACCCAAGATTTTTTTTTAAATAAATCATATTACATATATTTTTTAAATGTCGTGGCTTAGAATTAGTAAAGCTAGACTAGTACGGTATCGAACCAGTAATCTTCAATCTTGAAATAAACTTAAGTTGGCCACGGTGTTCACGAAGACGAAGTGAACTCCATCTCCCTTATTTAATTGTCAAACGCTCTTAGGGAATTTCCCACTTCTCCTGTTACTCCTCACGTAAAGTTAGTCAATCCTTACCCTTTGATTACCACTTTCTAGATTTTATTGTTTAGCAACCACTTCATAAACTGAAAGCAGGAAGGAAAAACATCATCACAAGCAACTTCTCCTGTTACTCCTCACGTAAAGTTAGTCAATCCTTACCCTTTGATTACCACTTTCTAGATTGTATTGTTTGGCAACCACTTCATAAACTGAAAGCAGGAGGTAAAAACATCACCACAAGCAACACGCAAATATTTTAGCCTGTAAAAAATTGGCCATTGGATAGGAGTGTGTCAATATGGCGAATTTATTACCAATTTGGAGTCATGGCTACCACTGACATCCTATAACACCAATGATTGCAGGGGCACGTCTGAAAGTATCACATATTGATTGTCGCCTTAGTCAAAACGACACTGTTATGTTCGCTGAACGATCTAGTGTAGTTTGAGGCCAGTTGCACTTTTGTTGCAGCAGGGAAACGATGTTGAAAAAATTCTAAGGAAACCGAAGCTCCTTTTGACAAGTAATTGATAACCCAATCAAATTGAAGTTATCCACAGTTAACCATCGCTATGCGCAAAAAGGAATACATTTTATTCGATAGATGTACAGTGCAATCTTATGTGGGAACATGTGGTGGCATTGAGGATAAAGAGGGAAAACGCCTTCTCTTCGTTTCACTCGGTTCGTATACCAAAAGTCAACCCCAGCCTATAACTTCTCTTCTACTAGCAGTTTACCAATAAACCTGAATGGGTTCGTGTGAGCTATGCGCCACAGGAGTAAGGTTGGTTGAGAAGGTGGGGGGAAAAGTTTCTGACCATCAGGATCGCGTGCATGCACGTATGCAGGCTCGTAGCGCTCGCGTATTCCTCCAGCAGTTTGAAAGGCACATAAAAAAATCGAACGTAAAGGTTAATGCGATGGAATATACAGTATATTCGTGCCTGCGAGCTAAAATTGTTTCGTTTAATCAACTCTGCAGCAAAAACTTTTTCAAATGCCCTGCGCACAAAACAGCAAATAGGGTTCGCCTTTAGTACCCATTTATCAGGACGGATAGGGAATAGGGATCGAGGCGCAGCGAGCGCAGGAGTTTAACTTTGCTGAGTACGCACACATGTTTGCTTCCACACCCGTCTCTCGACTATGTTGCTTTGGAGGAACGAGGCGACAACAATAGACGTTTTAGCGAACGCGCGCGCCAAATATACACGCGCGCTCTTCCGCTTCTGCACCGTTCACCTAAAACACTCGTCCATTCTACCGGGGAAAACAACTCCTCGCAATAATGAATTTATATTTTTGCTGGTGGTCGCACAATGCGAAACAAAACGCACGTTCAGAGTAATGGAGACCAAGAATTGAATTTGCTCTACCTGACTTAGATTTACGGCAAATGCAGAGGAGCTGGTGAAATGTTTCTTTACGCTATAGGATAGTTTCAACATGTAGTCGTTTACGTTTACATTACAACATTTAGTGTTTGCGCTAAAACTAAATGAATCTTACGTAATTATACCGACTTTTCATTCCGCATTGCAATAAAATCTACGTGATACACAAGATAAAAAATGCCCTAATTGAAATTCAACCGATGGCATAAAATAAATTATAAATCTGTGAAAAAACATTTAAGTTAAAAAAGCTTTTAATCCGTCGGTTACATAAGAAATAAAAACTCGGGCAAATTTTATTATTTAGTGCCACGATAATGTGCCACGAAATGTCAGACCTCATGGACTTCTAAAAATGTACTTTTGCTTGTGCGCACCTAGTGGGGGTTTCAATATCCAGATTTGCATAGTTGATGGGTGTATTGAGAGCTACGGTATCCCTGATCACATCGCAGTATAGAAATACTGGCATAACATCTGCAGTCATGTGTATATGGGAGCAAATGCCAGTTGGATGCCATGGATAAAAGATAACTTCCAATACGTGTGACTTGTTGTCCTTCGTGTAGTCTCCGGAGCCCGACCCTCGATCCCCCGACACCTGGTGACTTCATGGAGCAGAAGCCCTCTGAGTTTTCTTGGCAGAATACAGAGGTGGTTTGCCATAGCCTTCCCCGCGCAGTACCATGAGCCAATCAAATGGTCGGCTGCGCTGGGAATCGAACCCAGTTCCGCTTGTTGGTGAGCGAGCACGCTACCTCTCGGCCACAGCGGACTGACCAAGAAACAAAAAATTACGGGCACAAACTTCTACATAAATGAGTAATACTATAAAATAATAATAATAATAATTTAAATCACTTGCATTCATTTTTTAACAGAAATTTTTGTCTGTAATTTTGCATTTTTTAGTCACAAGTGTATGACGTCTACTCCTGCCTGCAAATGTTTTGCAAGTCTTTATATACTGCAATGTGATCAGGAATGCCGTCGCTTTCAATACACCCATCAACTTTGCAAATTTGGATACTGAAGCCCCCACTAGGTGCGCACAAGCAAAATTGCATTTTTAAAGTCCATGAGGTCTGACATTTCGTGGCACAAAAAATAAAATAAAAATTTTATGAACACCAAATGTTCCGAAATTTCTCAGCAACGATATAATCTTTGTGATTGACAAAAAAAATAGCTTTACCAGTCACAACGCCTAGTGCCTGGTGCCTAAAAAAGTTCAAATTCATGGTGCATAAATAGGGCTGTTTCCATTTTTTTTGTCCACCCGGTTTATGTTTTACTGCAAGCGGAATAGACTATTTGTAAACACTGCGAATGTCAGCCTAATTGTCGGTAAATTGTATTACGCCGGTGTCATACACGCAGCTACGTCGGGGGGAGCTTTACGTAGTGCGCCTTAGAAGCGCATACAGGGTGGCGCAAAAGTTTCATCAGCATCCTTTCTGTCGGCAATTATTGATACTATCGCGATTCAACGCAAATCAACGAATCTGCCTATTTTATTTGAAGTAAACTGCTGCCGAATCTTTTTTCCCGACCGTTGGTACATAGCTGGGTTAATTTTTCAATTGATAATAATCAAGAAACGATATCAGTCAGTGATCTTGAAACGGCCATAGGAAGCGTTCTAGGTCGACGTCAACTGTTCCAACGAGATGAAGGTGGGACGTATGGTAGCAGCAAATGGGATAAACCCATTCCGTTATCCGCAATAAAGAAACATAATAAACCTTTGAATTTTTAACTGAATGTACTTGTAAGAAAATGTTGCATTTCTCTCGATTGTGGGGATTCAAATATCAGGTTGTTTGCTTTGAAAAATTTAATTAGTTGATACAATGAACGGGCACGTATCTCAATTGGCAATCTCGTTACATTTAAAAACCATTATGATAGTACTTAATTTTACGAGTGGTTCGTCACAATCCCACGACAATCCGCAATGCTGGCATCAGTTCAACTCGCGCGCGCCACGTTGCGTCGGAGAAACTATGCAAATGGCCACCGACTTGAGATTCGCAGATAAAAAGAGCAGCGCGGCTCAACGCGAGAGATGCGCGGCAAGATGCTTTTCGGAATGAAATTTGCATGGCGAGCGCGAATACAAACAATACACGCGCGCCTCCCCTCTTCCCGCCGTCGCCGCAGAGAAAGACTGCAGCCTATATAGACACGTGGATGCGGAGAAACTGGTGGCAGGAACCCTAAAAAGTAATCCACAGCTCCATTAGACCCGGCCAAGTCACTTTTGATACCCCGGCTAGCATACGACCCAGAAATAATAGCCCTCCCGCATACAGGCTGGATTTCATAAACTGAGAATAAAACTGTAACTAAGGCTTACATTAATGCTCGCTAATAGCACGAGACGAGGCAACGGCCAGGAGAGAGAGAGGAGAGATATTTTTGAATGCCATATTTCGCGCGACAATAAAAGCGACACTGTTCTTCCATTTTCATAGGCAACACATAGTCTCCACGTACATATATCTTAGCTTTCCCCCCACCAACCACCTCTTCCCTATATTGCGGCGTAATCTAATTATACCGGTTTCAAAATGTGATGAGAAAAAAAAACATACATCACACGCAGACGATGCTTCGGGCAGCATGGGCTTATGTATCGTTCGAAAATTATTCAATGACAACGCGTGAGCTCATCACACCGCGGTGTCGGTTCATTTGGAAGTCTGTTGGTTATTTTTCCTCCCCGCCCCGCCTCGCGTTTCATGTAAAATGTGTCGCATAATGTGTTGCTACAGCTCTTAAAGCGTAATAAAATGAACAAAATTTGCCACCGCATTTTCTTGGTACACGTTTGATCGTTGACTGGTGCCGAGTCTGTCTCGCTCAAAAATAAAAAATGACATTCTTTATATTGGTAGGACGAGAGAAAATGCGTTCGTTAAACGTGACATTGTGCAAAACACGCCACGCGGCAATCAAAATTAGTATGCGGAGCATTGCGCGCGGTGCTAAAATTTGAATTAGTTTTGTTTATGGATTTTTTTTTATATATTAAATGGGAGTTGTGCCGATAACGACAAAGAGGAAACGACAGTTTCGCAGGTTTCCAGTTTCGCACGTGATGGTATACAACGAATGTAATGCAGATTGGATTTTTATTCGCGTGTACCTATTTCCATTTTTGGTTTTTCGAATTGGCAACGGCAAACCTAAACCTTCAGTCGCACAAAACTGGAAGCTGTGCCTTACGGCGCTTTATTCATGGATAAGAGGCATACGTTACAGCTGCTACCCAGCCACACCTGTCTCTAGAAAGCTTTGCGACCACTATTGGCTACAAATATATACGCTTCCATGAACGCTAGATAAACACGTGGTATTGATATTGTTTGAGATCCTATAATCGTCGCAACCCTTACAAGCTAATAAATGATATGGGTAAGCAAGGCAGACTTCAGTTTCTTCATCTGAACTAATGGGAATGGTGATACTTTTTCTACGTTTATATTTATTTTTTAATAACAAATAATAATTGTTTCTAACTACTTTTGACAACTAAAATATAGTTTTTCGTACTTCCTAATTCTTATATCAAATGAACGGCTCTGATAATGTTTTAATATCGAACGCCTGAGTTCAAGCAGTAGACGATAATTTGCGACAATATTGTGGTAATATTGCGTGGATTGGCACTTTTACGTTTCCCCTTACTATAATGTAAACACCCTAAGCTATAGTACAATAAGCAAAAAAAACATACGTCAAACAAAAGTTGCCTTTTCAACAAAATCCGATCATATTCCCATTGACTCTTCGTCGTTTTGTGCGATGCACGCAGCCCATGCCCTCCGCGTCAGTAATTCGATTAAAAGACAACCATCAGCCCCCGGACGTGCTTCATTAGCACCTCCACGGGTCGTGAATCTTCCGATAACGCAATTGAATGCATGCCAACGGTCACCAAAATCGACTTCTAGGTGGCCTGCGTGTCAGGTATACAAGGCACTATTTTGTTCACCATTGACATGTATAGACTGAATGGGTGCGATGCCACAGTTGCCATATCATCATGCAGCACTTCCTAACTACGCTGGCTGGGTTTGGTTCAGCTATTTTTATTATTATTCCGGATCACTGTAGTGAATGACACTACAGGAGGTTATTGTACCCCTCGCGTGGCTGTGGCGATATATGAGGGGCACATTTTAGTACCACAGAATCGAATAAACGGAAGCCTGCGCCGAGAATCGAACCCCGGACCACCCACTTAGTAGTCCATGACCATAGTCACTGAATCACGGAGGCCGCATGGGATCGATTCCCAGCGCAACTGCGCGCAAAATAGAATTTTAAGTTGGCCATTTTTTTTTAAATTACGAAACTAAACTCTACAAACTAAAAAAATTTAAAAAAGATGAAAAAAAATGACTTCGGCATGGAGGCTGATCTCGTTAAACAAGCAGTTATCTCGATAGGCTGAACTACAGCGGTCCATAAATGTCACTGGCTAACGCTCACACACACCCAGCAAGCGACACCCAACCGTTGGGGAGAGTTTTGCTTGGACCACAAAAATATATCAGCAGTGCTATTCTAAATTGCGCGTGAGTTGCGTCAATCCGGAACCTGGTACTATCCGTCGCGGGAAAAACGAAGCCATATAATTTGTTTTCCTACATCCAATTCAATTACGCCTGCATCTCTGATTCTGGGCTATTAGGCGAACGCGCTCCCCATTCAGACAGCAATCTCATCGAAACCATTTTGCCGCTACTAGACTTGAATAGAAAGCGCCTTTAGCACACAAGAAAAAAATGTTAAATTTTAAGAAAATCACCTACGGGCGTGTACACAACGACATCACAAAAGGTTTCAGTCTTTACCATGGTATAGAAAAAAGATACACTTACTTCCTCTCCCCGTATCATCTCCTATACTTTCTCCATCTTCCCTCGGAACATTTAACTTCAATCACAAAATCAAGTCAATAACGACTTTCAGAGCCATAGCGTTTGGCGAGGGCAATCTATTGAAAGATGCTAACTCAAGGACAAGTAACCTGCTGTTCTGGGAAAGCTCACAAAACTGACTGACAAGGGACAATGGGGATCCCTTGCTTGGTCTCTCTTGCATTAAGGTTCTTATGACAGTGCTTTAGAGAACATAAGTGATTGATTATAAAGCAAAATTTTATTTCACTAAATTAATTAATGCATGAATGCCAGTTTTTTTCTGACTAAATCTTTTTATAAAAAAACGCAGGTACAGCTGTGTTAATGATTCCACTAGGACTTTTGTAATTCGGGTAATTATATATTGGGATTACATGTGAGGAGCACAACTAAGTAAGATTAACATGAATGACATACTCTAGACTATGACTTATAATTGTGGAAATATAAATATTCTACACTAATTGTGAATTTAGAGACTCAGAAATAGTCTGCCCAAGGTTCAAACGTACTAGAAAAAAATCGAAATACCAGGCCGTCACTAATCACGAAGTGGCTCACTTGGGGCGAGTTTTTACAGGAAGGAAAGCCTCAATTTTGAACAGGAGCAAATCATGTACAGAGTTTTAAATCTGGCGGCGGCTTAAACTTATAAAACACGAAATTCCATTGGGCTTATGGAACAGAATCTTATGGCCTACAGATCTTCTCGTCTTTATTTTGGCAACGAAATATTTCATACGTGACCAGCAGATTCAACCGCAACACAATTTTAATTTATGATTACCAACCAAAAGTAAAATATTTTTTGCACATGAACAAAATATTTTTTTTTACCTTTGTGTAATAAGTGCAGCAAGGCCAACCAATGCACACGATAATTGCTGTTTAAAATAAATTACTGATTCGCTATATGTTTAGATTTTAAATAAATGTAGACATTTTATAAATATTTAAAGTAATTTTTATCACTATCCCTTTTATCCCTTTTTATCACTATGCCCCTCGATGTGGGTTACATTAGTGATTTCTCTAATACGTTTGGGTAATTGAATTGAATGAAATATTTGTATGCATGCATATGGAAACAAAATTTTAATTGCATTTGAAATATTGAATTGAGTAAAATATTTTGAAGCATGCATTTGAAATGCATTTTGAAAACAATATAGCGCTCAATAAAGTGAGAAAACGTGTGACTGCAGCAATGTGTAACTATATTTTTTCTTCTGTATGGTCTTTTATGTTTCCAACGAACGAAACATGTTGTCAAATGATATTTGGTGACGCCAACAACAACAAAAAAAGAAGAAAAAAAAAACATAATAATTGTGCCTAGGGCAATGTCCCCGTAATCGAAAGCTGTCTAATGCGATCTTTGTCCTTTACGAAACCCCAAAAAACCCCCACCCATACAACAACGACAAGAGATGACAAAAATACCACTTGGCACCTTTTGCTTTACGAGCGCGTTAATTAGTTCTCCAGGCTCTGTCGTTATTGTTTAGCGTTGTTCAGTCGACCATAAGGCAGAAATCCACGGGCAGGGGTGGCAGTGGTGGAGATGGTGGTGGTGGGTAAGGGAGAGAAAAAAATGAAAGCCAGCTTAAGGAGAGGCGGCAGAGCCCGGTGACGTTTTAGTCCAATAAGACGCCCAGCTGGGAATAACAATGCCTCAGTATTAGCTGTTGGAACATTGTTTTCGTAACACGTGTCTCTAAAACAAACACAAAGCATCGATCCATAAGGGGGGCGTTGTGGGCCGAGCGCGTGTCGTAGACGGCAGCTGTGCATGACGCTCGGCTTCAAAAACGCATTTATTCGATCTCGAGACGCGCGCGCAACAGTTTTTATGTAACCTTTTACCCCGTTCACACTGGTCATTTATTGGCCAGTACAATAGTACAAGTCAAGTGTTTTGGAAGCATCACTTGATGCACTGAATAAAATAGTCATACAAAATAGATTTTTAAAAACCAGACTATACAAGAATTAAAAGTTTGAGAAACGAGAGTTTCCGTTGTGGGGCTTGAAAGTGTGTACGAAGGGTACACCAAGCTCTTATGTGTACACGAACGAACCTATTGCACACTTGACTTCTTACTGTTCTTTCAAGATCAATATTTTGGTATCAAGCCAATCATAAAATTCTTATGCAAAAATAAATAAATTATTATAAGAGAACGTCATTGCTGCAGCGCTTCATATTTTATGTGCGCTTAAAAAAGTTATTTCAATCAAAGCGCTTCCGTGCCTATGCCCTCCGGGTTCTGTGAATAGCTTACATCAATCTTATTTTCTTTCAATTACTATTCATTGTTTTATTTTGACGTTTTGCAAATACGTTTTCAATTCAATTTGATTTCTTCCCCATCCTATTAATCTTTTTTTTGTAGGGAAACCAATATGTTAGCAAATAAAATTTTATCTGGCTCTAGTCCAAATTAAATCTCGAGAACAAAGGCATAAAACTCTTGCAGTATGTGGTGCAGTCATTAGCATAACTGCGACCGTAACCCGAAATAGGCATTCTTTATGGACGTTTTTGTATGCTATCATTTTACTTTAATTTGAAACAATAAACCTGAACTTGCTAAAAATCACTTAGTCTAATCAGGGAAAAGGTTTGGTAGTTCTCGCACTCATGTAAAATATATACGATACATAAAATTAGTCAGACAATTCAAATTTTAAACAAATAAGATGGTGAAAAATCGTTTGCGCATTGATCTGAGCTTTCCTTTTGCTCATTAAATCTTTCATAAACGTAATTGGAAAGTTAATATGGTGCTTAATTGTAATAACATATTTATTCATGGGAACATATGTATTACATGTAGGCACATTCAAGCTGAATGAACGCTTTTAAACATTTGTAAACATTCGAGGGTTTTTCCTTTGCCGTTTTATGTACATTTATTTATTCTACAAATAGCCTCTCCATTTACCCTAAATAGCGTCTTGCTCTTCGACAAAACACTGAACTGGAATGAGTCGATAGATCATGATATATTTCCCCAAGTCTTAATAGTCGATTTGGAGATTAGGTGAATAGAACCCAACGCTCACTATATCATTCGAGATATAAGCAATTACAGTCGCTCTTTCTAATGCATGTGGCACTTGGAATTGCAAGAATTGCAAAGCGATTTGCAAATGCCTGCTGCGAGCAAAACGATTTAAGGATAACAATTCGCTGATTGACGCAAATTTTAGATGGAGATAAGCAAAATAAATTAATTTTTGATTGGCAAGAATAAAAAAATGAACCATAAAATGGAAATGCCAAATTCCAAATGTCTTGTTGATTTTTACTTTTTAAATTAGATTAAAGTATAATAATTCAAGGAGGTTAGAATCTGTTCTCCCTACCAATAAATTAGAATATGTTTTCGTGTTACTCACGGTATTATTAACCATAAATGTTCAAATTATGCTAATATAGCGTAGTGAAACAATAACACTGTCAAATAGTTTGGATGGAATATGTCTGGTGACATTAAAAAAAGTATGATAGTTGCCTTACTTCATTTGGTGTGCATTTGGTCCGGACAGTTGACAGTGACCCGGTGAACGAATCCGGACAACACCAAATTACTTTTTATAATCCTTTTATTCAAAATGATCTTTAGTTTTCTTACTCGTAATTACCTGCAGTTTTGTCTGTTTTGTCAACATTTGTCACCAATATCTTATCAGCAAAATCAATTGGCCAGGTTAATAAACATTACACAGGTACGAAAACCCCAAGTGGAGGATTAAGCTTAGGCCCGGGGCTTGGTCTTCAGTGGCTGGAGACGTCACCGAAGATGGACTAGCCAACATTTGTTTCACCATCTTAATAACTGTTGGCTATCGAGCAATCAATCTAGCACAACTTCGCGCCTATATGCAAGGAGGAGAGGGGAGGGAAACAAACGTACACAAGTCTTGGGTTAGGAATAGTAGAGGGAAGCTAAAGGAAAAGAAAAGAAAAAAAAATTAAGAGCAAGATCGAGGGAAGAAACTAAGTCGAAGCGCCACGCGATATTAAGTGTGATAAATGGCTTATCTAATAGCGAGGAAAGAGAAAAAGAGAATGGATGGCTGACAATCGAATTTATTTCTATCTATCGCAAACAAGGAAGCGCCGATATTAGACAGGCAAGTTGTTCTGCGCGAGAGGATGCGCGACCATATGACGCATATAGTCAACACCTATAGGCCAGCGTCACACCGAGCGAGAGGCGGGGAACACCGCCTCTGCTGCCACGGGCCCTCGCGAGCATCACATGCGCTGCCGTTTCTTCTTCTTTTTTTCAATTGACGCGCGTGAGGGAGGATGCCAGTCATCCATATAGGTTGGCAACGCACATCAGCGCCTGTCACTCACGACACGTGTAAAACGCCAGGCGTAGACCCTTGGCAAAGCAAGCGGAGGAGCGATGTTGGTGGCTGAGAGAAAAATCTCCGTGGCACCATCATCATCCACCGAAAGGCCAACCGTATATACAAAAGACAGCAATAAAAATACTGTGGCGCGCATGCGCCGACCTATCCATTGGGTGGTGGTGGTCCTAATCGCATTAGTGGGGAGTCCTGCTCCAGTTGCCACCAATTGCGTCTCCCGTAAGAATTTCAATTATTCACGGCACTGCCAGTACTAAAACCGTTGGTGCTTATCGCCATTAAAAACTGCACGTTTACCTGCCAATGAAAAGCATGTCTAGCGTGTTACTTTAATGTCTGTTAATAATTGCTGATAACAACACAGCTGTAGTGCAGATTTTATAAATTCACAGCTAGTCTGTTGGTGGGTATTGATTTGGATTTTCACACGTTTTTAGTCGCCAAATCACACCAAGCACCGATTTGAAGCACATGAGTGATTGGCAAATTACGCGTGCGGGAAAGCGCCGCAATAGCGACTATGGCGTTTGGTATTTTAAAGCAGACAAAACTACATGGGGAACCCAAAATATAATCCATTTTTTCCAACAAGACTAATGCTTCATCTGCAAGCTATACGAGCAAATTAATTATCAAACATACTGTACCTCTCAAGCAAACTCAAGCATTTGGCTTGTTTGGCTTTGTTTCTTCCAGGATACATTTATAGGCTCGTTTGGCTGTCCAGGGTATATTAGATTTTTCATCTAATCAACAACAAAAACCCAACCCAACAAAATCAACAACAGAAACCCAAATCAATCGACAACAAAAACCTAAATCAATCAACAAGAAACCAAATCAATCCCCAAAAACCCAAATCAAACAAAAGACCAAATCAATCAATCACGGAAAATCATGGAAAAATAAATTTAGCGGTACTATATTTTTCCTCAAACAAATGTCCCCAGCTACAATTTCTATATTCCCTTCCACAATAGCACACAGAATAATCCCAATATTCCACAATAAGCCCAGTCACAATTTGAGGCAGTTAAGGCAGAGTGCTGTGTCTTCATTTCCACTTTTTCTTTTTTTAATTAGCTGCATAAATGCTGTTTTATGAGATGTAATGCAAGTGGTTCAGTGGGTACGGTCACATTCCACTGAGCGGGTGGTCCCGGGTTCGATTAATGGCTCAGGCTTTCGTTTATTCGATCCTGTGGTAATGACGTCACCCCTGAGCTTCCATTAGGGAGTCCAGAGCTTAAGGGTGTATCCTGCAGCCTGGCTATTCCAGCTGCCAATCACCTTCCCTTCCCTTCCCTGCCCCTCACATATCTCCATAGAGATACGAGGGGGCAGTAATCCTGTAGTGCACTAGGCACTACGGTGATTTAAAAGAAAAAAAGTCGAAAATTTTTGTAATACCACCGACAGAAAGCAAGAGAGTGAAAAACGCATAAGCGTCTATGAAGTACTGTGTAGCTCTAATTAAACCTCTTGTTTCTCAGTTTAAAAAATGGAGATACACCATTATGCCTTTAACTGCTTTATTTATTTAAAAAAAATACTACTTGCGTTTTTGTTGAGGACGGCGGTTGTGGTGATGGGGCATTTTGCACGACTCCGTTATGTGCCGGATTAGTGCTGGTTGTCTGACAGTTCCTGCCAAATATTGCGGTTGATTAGACGAATTCCTGGTTGCAAACATGCATGACCTTCCCAAGTTCGAGGCCATCTTTAAATTCAGGAAATTTCGCGAATCGGAACCGAAACAAGTTTGAGAAGCTTCTCGACGCTTCTAAACACACAATGTTTAATGATTTCACGAAATTGATGATGAAAAGAGATCCTTAATTCATCAACATTCGCGATGCAGACGTGCTTGACCAAAGTCACAGCCTTCTTGGAATCTGAGACATTTTTCGAAGACAAACCGAGTCGTAATGCCATTCGAAACTATGTCGAAGTCTCTAAAAATTGTAGGTTTAAAAACAACCGAAATTTATATCACAGAATTAGACATCTGTTATTTTTATCTTGCGTTTACCTTGTTCAAAGTCCAGTTATATTCATTACGAGGAATACGGCAAGCAGCGAACGCAGCAAAAAATCTAGCGACCCCACTCGCCAAGACTTAATTTTTCAATGATAGTTGAGTTGAAAAAATATGTATTCGGTGACGACTACGTGTTAAGAATATGCCGCGTTTCTATATTGAAGAATGAGGCCAAATTCGAGACGTCGATATAGAGGTTTCGCAACCTGTATATTATGGAGAGAATGGTCCCCTGTGATCTTCATCCGGCTTATTTTTCCACTCTATTTAAATATACTTGTAAAAGAAAATTGTTGTTTTATATTAGTTTGAAACCTATGCTTCTTTTAAGGTAACTTTATTTTTTACAATTAATATAATCGATTTTTTTCCAAGCAAACGCCTGTCTTACTTTAAACGTTTATTTTTTAATTTCAATTAAATGAGATTCTGAAAAACGTGTTTACTTAGCAGCACCAGTTTTGGCTAGACATACCATAATCTGGCTAAATTGAGATCCATTTAAAGTGGACACATGTAGATTTTGCTTGATCAAAGGTTGATTGCATGCTAGCGGTAACTAGGGGCCAAAGAAGTAAGTTATGAGCCAAACCATTAAAATCACCTTTAAATAAACAATATTAGCTTTAATTAAATTAACGAAAAAGATCGAACAATAAATTCCCTTTACAATAAACACAACTAATTTTTTTTTTTTGTTCCGGATCACTGTAGTCAATAACACTACAGGAGGTTATTGTACCCCTCGCGTCGCTACGGCGATATATGAGGGGGACATTCCAGTACCACATAATCGAATAAACGAAAGCCTGCGCCGGGAATCGAACCCGGGACCATCCGCTTTGTAGTCG